>OX453242.1:9920924-9990944 GCA_949709985.1 Luffia ferchaultella | reverse complement strand
AGTTATTATAGACGAGGAAGTGCCCAGCTTCATGAGCAATGGCGGTGGATATCCTATCTGGTTCTCAAAATCTCTTATAAGTATTGTCAAGGAAAAATATAAATTTCACCAATTATGGAAGAAATACGGAAACACATTAGATTATGATGCTTTTAATTTACTTAGGAAACGTCAAAAAAATGTTCAGCGTGAGTGCTGGACACGGTATGTAAGTAGCTGTGAGAATTCTATTTCAAATAACCCTCGGCGTTTCTGGTCTTACACTAACCCTTTACGTAAAAACCGTGGGGTCCCCTCTCAGGTAATTTTCAGGAATCGTGTAGCTAATGGGGGCGTTGAGATGTGTCAAAGTTTTCTGGAATACTTTTCATCTGTTTTCACCCAGCCGCAGTCCCGACAATCCGTTGCTGACACGTCTTCGTCTAATTTAATTGATTCAATTAATTCCGTAGCTATATCACACAAACTGGTGGCTGGATATTTAAATAAATTAAGTCCAAATAAAGGAGCTGGGAGTGATGGGATACCCTCAATTTTCGCGAGATCGTGTGCGGAGGAGCTTGCAGTACCATTATCAATAATTTTCAGGCGGTCCATTAATAGTGGAGTTTTCCCTCAAAAGTGGAAGGAGGCTTATATTACTCCTATCCATAAAAACGGCCCGCGAGAAAATGTCGAAAACTATAGACCCGTCTCAATACTCTCTGTTTTTGGAAAGGTCTTCGAATGTATCGTTTATGATCAATTATATCCAGTCGCTGCGGCTTACATTCCGAGCTCACAGCATGGTTTTATGCGTCACAGGTCTACCGTTAGTAACCTTGCCGTTTTCTCTGACTTCGTCGCACAGCATATGGATAAAGGCTTCCAGGTCGACGTCGTTTACACCGACTATTCCAAATGTTTCGACCGCATCCACCATGGCACTTTGATATCAAAATTGAGTAGCATCGGCGTGCACGGCGACCTCTTGAGATGGCTAATATCATATCTCGAGAATCGACTGCAAGCTGTAAGAATAGGGGTTTTTAAATCCAACTTCCATTTAATTCCATCGGGCGTCCCACAAGGATCACACCTAGGTCCACTATTATTTAATATTTATTTACATGATATCGAGTCCTGCTTTATGTTTTCAAATATATTAATGTATGCGGATGATAAGAAAATTTTCATGCCGATAAGTTCTGCTGCTGATTGTGACAGACTTCAATCGGACCTTGATAGGCTAGCCGAGTACTGTCAACGTAATTATCTAGATTTGAACGTGAAAAAATGTCAAACGATCACCTTCACCAGAAAATATAATTTCATAACCCATAATTATAATCTTAGCGGTGCTGTGATTCCTAGGGTTGAACTCGTCCGTGACCTTGGTGTCATAGCTTTATTGTAAGTTGTCATATGCCTCTCATTTTGAGTATATAGTTCAAAGAGCTTACAAAATGTTGGGGTTTCTTCACAGAAGCACTAAATATTTCAAAAAAATTGAATCGATTAAAATTTTATATTTTGCTTATGTGAGAAGTGTAATGGAATACGCCTCGCCTGTCTGGTCTCCTACTTATGTGACTCATGTTGCCCGATTGGAGTCTGTGCAACGCGGTTGTACACGCCGTTTAAATTATCGCCTTAGACGAGAGGGAGACTACGCTAGCAGACTTAAATTCTTTCACCTGATGTCTCTGGAGGACAGGCGTATTGTCGCCGATATGAAGCTTCTCTATGATGTGGTACGATCAGCGGTGGACTGTCCTAGTCTGACAGCGCGGATAGGTTTATGGGCTGGCACAGTGCGAACGAGAAAGGCGCGCTCCTTGATTGCCGGTACAACGTATACAAATTACGCCAAACACTCAGTAATATATAGACTTGTACAAACATACGAGGGGACTTTCAAGGATCTTGATATATTTTTCCTTAGCCGCAATAAATTTATTAATCTTGTCTGTAATCGTCTGCCCTCCTCTCAGAGCACGGGCCAGTGAGCAGAGTACACAAACATGCATGCACGCATTCACTTCACACACGAATGCACTCATAAACACACACTCACAAGCTGACACATGCACATAGACGCACACGCAAGCGACATATACACAACACACACATTCATAATTAATTCCCAAATTTTTACACATCTTATTTAAGTACTTTCTTATGTTTGTAAATTGCTATTTTTTAACTTTCTAATAATTCATCGCCTTGTATGAAATGTAATTTGCGTAAACTTGTAATTGGCTTTATAGATGTACATTCAAAGACTTTAAAGTCTCGATTGTTTAGCTGTAAGTTTACTTCGAATAAATAAATAAATAAATATACAAAGTTTCGTGTTCGTGCTATAAACCGCTGAGGAGTATCCTCATGAGGAAATAATCCTGTTTGCAGCATCAGGTTATGTTTCTCATTTTAGTTTACTGTCATCAAAGTTGCATAGGTATTCTGAATTTCAGCCCAATATCTTCAGTGAAAGTGGGTGACAATCGCGTGTAAAGATTCCATTACATACAAACAAACATACAGGTGGAACTTATAAAAGCGTATTAAAATAAAAATAAACAGCGATTCTGCTCTGTTTAAACTTTAGTTCCGTTTTTTAAATATTATTTTATCCTAAATTTATCTACCTGCTTCGCTGTTACCCCATTTCGAAATTTCTAAATTAGTAGATGTTACCATTGACAACGCTTTAAAATTCTAAATTGTGGTCATTAATAACATAATTTTCAGCGAGCAAGTTTGGACACAAGCCTCTTTACCAATGAGGTACGGTGGATTGGGAAACCGTAAAATTTTAAGTGTATCTTTACTGGCTTTCCATTCTTTGTTCCATATAGTACTTCTGACCTCGCAGGTAAAATTCTTGAAGCTCTTGTGGCAATAAACCACAAGACAGCGTATTCCTGACTAGCTGTACAGAGGCTAAATTTATCGCTCACGCCTAACATTCAAAGGGCCTGGGATAGCACCGCATCCTTGGCTCCCCTCAATTCATTAATAGAAGCAGCTACTGGTAGACAGCGCCAGATTGCTGGTAGTGTCTAGGCCTCGGCCAGAGTCTATTCACTGGCTTCATGCCTACCCGTCCCCCAATACAGGCACTTTTATCGACCCTAACACTCTCCGCGTAGCGGTCGGTCTTCAACTCAGGGTTAAGATCTGTACAGATTATACTTTTCCAAACTTCCTAAAAATGTACCTAAACATGCCGTTACTTTGTAATTGCACCCATAAGGTAATGGTTAAAATACCTTGTATGGATCTACCGTATTTATTTACTTGAAGGGAATTCCCCATTCCTCAAATAATCTGGGAACGCATATTATGCGCAACTAAGAAAACAAATTGTCTCTGTCTGACAAAGGGACAATACGATACATTTATATTTTTGTCACTTAGATCAACCATTCATTCTAGCCAGGCATATCACATTCCGAACAATTTTTTTTTTGTCGAAATGAGGCTGCCAACGTTTAAGGAAAGAAATAGGTATATTTTATGTCTTATGCGTGAAAGAAATGGAAGATACTATAAAAAATTAGTATCTTTCATCTCTTTTATACATTCGACACATGAAAAATAACTGTATCTTTCTTTCGTAAAACGTAGGCAAGGTTATTTCGATAATTTATGCGGTTTGAGTCTTCTAACAACAAATTCCAGTCTAACAAGAAACATGTTTTCCCAGCAAGCCATTGGTAGAAATTCGAAAAATTGTATTAATTTTAAGCCTACAATGATGAGAATATTTTGCAATAAAAACTATTAAATAATTTAATAAAACAGCATTGAAGTTTTCACTGTAATAAAAATTTAAATCTACTGTATTTTTTGGAAAATACCGTATTTTTTAGATGGAAACACCGTAATTTTACTTTTGCGATCTGGAAGCACTGTCTCACAAAATACTATGGACGTAATAATACCATTTAATACCTACTACGTAGGTACACGACAGTGCACTCTGGAAATTTTATAATACAAAAATGAAACCTTTGCGTAATGCATAAAGTTCACTTTAAATTGTAAACCGTAAGGAGGCAAAATGAGTTTGTAGGAGATAGCTACCGGAGAGTCCGTTTGTCCTTTTCTAACACTTGCCATTAGAAAAAAATATTTCATCTAGTAGGTACATTATCGATTTTTATAAATATGAATACTCATCTAATATCTATTTTCTGTGACTTCTGGTTTTTGATATGACTTGGTATTCGGATGATAATAGGATTCTTGAAAGTAATTCTGAAGTCACAGATTAAAAGAATTGAATTGTTGCAACTTTAAATAAATTTTTGATATTTGTATTTAATAAAATAAATGTTTATTAAATAACTAGTCATCACTTTCTGTAATAGAATCGTAATATTTAATTTTTCATTATGCCATATTTAGTTCCCGTCGTAATCTTGTCTTTTATTCATGTTACTTGTACAAACTCGATGTTTCACAACTGCCAGGCGTCCCATGATGCCGCACAATTTTTTAATTTATATAGCTACTTGCAAATAGTTACACATATTTAAATTATTTCTTTGTACTGCGTGGTAAAAATTAATAATTCAAATGGATTATTTGTCTTTTTTTTCAACGAAAGAAAATTGTTACCCTACAAAGAAAGGGACAAACGGACTCTGACCCCATAGACATATATATACTAGCGTAGGAGACCAACTGACATCTAAACATCGCATGACCGAAACGGAAATGAGTATGTGTGCAAAATTCACATGTGGTTGAGCCAGTTTTAGTGATGTGCATGGGTGTTTTTTATATTATCGATAGCACGTAGTACTTTCATGATAATGTGTCGTTGAAATTACCGCGATATCATAAGTCGAAATCGGCAATCCTATTTATTATTTTGAATCTGCTATACTACATACTTTTTTTTTTGAGTTACTTTTCCTAACTTTTAGTTTTTTAAAATGACAAATCATCAATCAGTCAATTCAAATGCCATTTCCTTTACTCCAATAAATATTTTTTTTTGTTAACAGTTGATAATAAAAAATTTGCAGAAGTAAAGAAAGCGTTAACATCATTATGGAAATGTTAATATTTAGTTGAATACAAGCCAAGTAATAAATAAAACAATATAAATAAACGATTTTTATTTTTAATTACAATACGTCACGTTGCAACGCATAACAACAAAATTTTAACTTTTTGTAAACAAAAAAATGAGAATGTACAAAACAAAAACATTTACAATAGAGAAGTTCATGATGTTCAAAATATACAATTTAACTCGATAGAATTGAAAGATAAACCAAAACTAATAAAACAGTGAAAGTTTTTTTTAAATTCGTCAATAAATGACTGAGAAATAAATTATTGATATTTATTAATTTGACGACCGCTTAGCCTAGTGGGTAGCGACCCTGCCTACGAAGCTGGAGGTCCCGGGTTCGAATCCCAGGTCGGGTCAGTATTTATATGATGAATATCGATACTGGTACCGGGTCTTGGTTGTTATATGTATGTGATGTCTTCGCTTGGTACGCAAAACACAAGCTAATGCTTAGTTTGGGGCCACGACGTTGTAATGTGCACGTTATTATTATTATGTATTTTCGTGCGGTTTGACTGGTGGATTCTTACTGCCCATGACGTCACATTGTCTACTCGATTGAGTGTCGCGTCGTCTCACTACACCACAAATTATGCCTTGGATGCCTTGGACTAGTCTATAATATCTTTTGTTTCTTTGTGTAATAGGTAATTAAGTTTTATTTGAATATAAAGGAACAAGTTTTTGTAAAAGACAAAGTGATAATTTACCTAAAATTGATATTTTCACTGTGATGGACTTTTCTTCAAATCCATTTTATATTAGTGCTGAAATAAAGGTTTAGGCTCTAAAGTTGAAGGTCCTGGTGATATATCCCGGTAAACGTACGCTGACACCGATCGCTTGGTCTTCAGATTGACCTGTACAGAAATTACAGTTGGCATAAATGCTCTGACTTTAGATATTAAGTATTATTAGTATATTACTTAATATACTTAGTAAGCACATATGAAAAAAAAAGAAACCCCTAACAGCACAAATTCAGTAGGTATAGATCCTTTCTTCAAAAGTCGTCGGTGATTTAGTTAGACAAAACAGTTATCCGTAAAATGTCTAATGCAAACCAAAGAATGTTTTCGAGGAGTCCCACCTGTTCTATTTAACATTTTTTTCCATTGTTCTATGCTAACCGTGTTTACAAGAAACCTGGATATTATGAAATAGTCATCATTATCAGGAAGCATTTTTTAACACCGCAGTTTCTTGGAGGAAAATGAGGTTAAACTATTGTATACAGTAGTTTTGTCATTCAAAGTTTAATTATTTACGACGTTCATAATCAGAGAACAGATAGAACGTCAGACTTTAAATCATAAATAAATAACGATTAAAATTAAATAGAGCATCAGATTTTAAATCATAAATAAATAACGATTAAAATTAATTGTGTATATATCTAATATTTTCATTTGAAAAAGTCTTGTATTTACATATATACCCTATGTGTAGTATATATGTATAGATGTCATACTTTCCCTTACAATGTGCTGCCAGGCTAAATAAACCTCACAATATGTTTAAAAACAGTTAACGACATCATTCCAGTGGAACAGGTGCAATTAGGTAATATCAAATTTACAAAATATTTATATTTGAAAATTTCGACATATCGATACATTTTGTGCAATCCCTATGCTTCATTGTTTGATTGTAATTTTACACAATATTTTTGTATCGTACACATAATTGTTTAAAATAACAAATTATTTACAAAATAAAGTATTTACCGTATACTACTGATGTATAACCAAGTAAATTTAGGATCGCTTTTTATAAAAATAAGCATTAAGATAACAGTATGTTATTGGCAGTACTTACCGGTGAAATGTCTCTTTATTTGGATTATTAACATATGTTACAGTGCAATTTAAAACTGAACACTACACCATTTTTATCACAAGAATTAATTTTTGTAGAATTCAAAACGATTATAACACAAAATAGAAAACAAAGCTGGACCTTATTTTGACAAGTGAGTAAAGAAGACTAAATGTGTTCAAAGAGGTTTTATGTCAGATTTTCTTGCATTTCTTTCTCGCATGTAGGATTTCCGCAAAGAGCTGGATGTCATTCGCACACTGTGTTCCTCTCTTACGCTAGTATATATACCTTTATGTCTGACCCATAGCTCATAGCTCTGACCCCGCCAACTCATCTCCTCGTTTCACAGAGCCAAGTGCACTGTCCTGTACCTAGTATTACGTCCATGCAAAATACACCAATACACTGACTGTGCTGATCTGGGACTATCTATGCTGTGCCATCTGTGCTGATCTGTGCTAAAATAACCTCTGATCAGTGGTGAAAAATCAGCTATATTTTAAAAACATGCTTCAGACTAAAAACTATATTATTTTACCATTTTTATTTTATATGCTATGCTATAGCATAACACGCGGGAATGCTTAGCGCGAGAATATCTACCACGGCTGTTTAGTCTGCTGCAGTGCAGCACTCGGCACGCGATCGCGCCTCGTTCGTTCGTTGCATTGGGCGGCGGTCACATGATGATCACATGTCACATACTGTCTACCAACCACGACCAACAGTTGCGCTAATTAGTCAGCGCGCGATCGCGTTCGTTGTAGGCTCAGAACAATTACTAAAGTTCTAGAAGGCATTCTTGTATTTACATGTATTTGTTTCATTTTTCAAGTTTTCCACGTGGTGAATTTCAGTGTGAGTGAAAAGGGTGTAAGTATATATATGCGGTTTGCTTCAACTTGCTTGTACTCCTTTCTTAGTGACCTTAGTCCGACTAGTCAGATGGACGTCTGACTGACGTTTGCATCAAATTATTAAAAATTTTGATAATATAGAAGTTATTAAATGTCGTGATAGCCCAAAGCGCAACGAACCTGTCTCAATTTATAAGGCTCCATAGGGCCATGGTTCGATCCGGGCGTGTACCAATGAGTTTTTCTGACTTAAGTACACAATATCACTGACACCGTGCTTCGGAGGGCACGTTAAGCAGTCGGTCCCGGACGCTGTCAATAGATGGCGGTCGTTACAGTTCCCAACCCGCAGTGGCGCAGCGTGGTGGACTTAAGCTCCTAGCTCCCCTCCTCACCCTGGGGGAGGCCTAAGCCCCTGCAGTGGGGTAAAAATGGGCTGATGATGATGATGAATGAATCTGTATATGCTGATCCGCAAACAACAATGCCTAGATTAATGTGAATAGAAAACGACACTGCATTTTAAAGTTTTTATAACAGAGCCATACGTTTTCTGGTAACGTTTCTTTCTTTAAAAAGCATAAAAAACGTTACGTTCCGATAATAATTAATAGCTATAGGTACTACAGATGAGAAATAACAGTAGAGAACGGTATGTAATGGGGGACGATAGGATAACAATGCGGTGCTAAGCGAGAAGCGTTCGATATCGCGCACCGTTCATCCTTAGCGTCTCTGTGTAAGTAACCCTGCCCTATCGTTATAAAGGTAAGGCGGGACTGCGGGATTGCGTCGCGCTATTTAATAGCACCAAGAGGCCAAGAGGCAACCAATATATTATGCTAAATCTGTTGGGCTTAAATAACGCGTTATAAATAATACTTTATGTTATGCTATATTATCCACCACTGCCTCTGATTACTTCGTTCTTGTCTTGTATTTAGAAATGTAAGTAATGCTTACTCTGCTAAGAACTCGTGTTGTGGAAACTGTAGTTCGAAGAGTCACGTTTAAGAAGGGTGTAGTTCAGTGGGCCACTCCATTTACAACAGGTATACAATAAATGCATTGACGTCACTCTTTTAGTTGTATTTACTATTTAACACTGAATTTTATCCGGTTCAGCTCTAGTTTGGCGAGCCATGGAAGATAAAGGATCTCTAAAGAAACGACTCACACCATTGCAGTACCATGTAACTCAAGAAGCAGGCACGGAACGACCATTCACAGGTAAGCGGTCTACCCAGTACTTATTATGTCATATAATCTTACAGAAATAGTCTTCTAAGGATACGTCGTCGTTAAGTTGCGAAAACGTTTAAAACCACTTTAAGTATCTGTCTCTCAGTCACGGTCAGATTTCTTGGGATCTATTGACCAGAGTTTTATGAAACTGGTACAAAAATACGCAGGAAACTATAAGGCATATTTTATGTATAAAGATTTGGTAAAAAGTACAGAGTACCTACCTCAAAATGTGAACCAAAAAAATATCTGAATAAATTGGGTATAATGTCATTTATAAATTGTGTCTATAATCATAATGTTTTATTATACAAAGAGCAAATCAGCAGGTTGGGGACCCTTAGCATATGAACTAAGTTCACATTCTGAGACTGATTGAATGGCCTAGTGGCTAGAGACCTTAACTGCGGAGCCAAAGGTCGCAGGTTTGATTCCCGCTTGGGACAAATATTTTGTACATGAACAAGTTTATTTTGTTCCATGTCTGGGTGTAAAATATATATGTATATATTATAAATAATGTGTATGTAATATCAGTTGTCTAGTAAACCATAACACAAGCATAACACTTGCTTACTTTGGGACTAGATGGCGCTTATAGGATGTCTCATTTATTATTATTATTATTACGTATTACATTTCACCAGTTTTTGTTTAATATTTGTATGGGCTAGACCGAAACGTTTTTTGTTTTGTACAGGCACCTATGATAAATTTTATGAAGAGGGTCTGTATGTATGTATAGTCTGCCGCCAAGGTCTCTTCAGTTCCAAGACCAAATATGATTCAGGATGTGGTTGGCCTGCTTTCAACGATGTCTTAGCCAAAGAAAAAGTCACCTTACATAAAGATACTAGTGCAGGTATAAATATTTGACATTATACATTAACTTTTTATGATCACTTTAATAAACACATCTAGTTAATAAATAGGTACTACATTGTGACCATAAATGTGTACTGGCTGTTTTATATTTTAAATAAATCTGTCTCAGTAAGTTAAGAAGTTATAATTTGTGATTGTTTTCCATTCAAAATTTAGTACTTTTTTGCATTTGGCAACATTTTGTTCAGTGGTAATTAAATTTGTGGTTGCATTGTATTCACAAATCTACCATTTATTGCAAATTGATCTAATAAAATTATTTAATTAGTTTTAAACTTAACCATAGTCATGTCTTAATGTTAAGTATTTATAAATATATTCAAATATCATTTATTCATAATCAAACGTTATCATAAAATGCTTTTAATGTTTTTAAAAATTGCAATAACATATGTTCTCTATTTTTATTTATAAAGTAGGTCTGTGTGGAATCCCAGTTATTGGTAACAACATATGAACTCATTTTTTATGTAATGCTCGGGAGGTACTAATATCAAAATATTATGTACTTAGTTCAGTCAGCATTTTATTTCAGTACATTTGGTATATTTTAGTAAATAATTATATTCAAAGTTTGGCAAATCTTATTATTTTGCAATGTTAATAGTATGATGCAAAAATAATACAAGAAATAAATAAATAGCTCTTCTTAGGAATTCATATTACATCATTTATCATAATTTATATCAAGTTATCTGATTATTTAAGTTTCCTCCAGAAACTTGCTGGCAACCTGCATAAAAAATTTGAATAAAACCTGCATACTATGGAGATATTGACTGAATAACAAACATCCAACATTGGTTTTATTTTATATGTACTTTCAGTTTAGTCGTGTTAAGTCAGGCATTACTAAAGGCTATTCAATAGGGACAGTGAGTCACTGGGTCTGTGATTCTCTATTGTAACAAATCAAGGTCATACTGAAATCACAATAGCCATTTATCTCTATTACTTGTCAAGATTATGTCAGTTTGTCTACTATATACTAGCAAGACTCGGTATTCGTCCACTTGTCGGTATTTGGTCATGCATCAAAAGACTCGTCAAGCTCATTATTCTATGTTGGCAGCCTTGTGTGAATGGCGTGTTGGTGATATCCAAATACATCACAGGATTATTTGGCCAACGCGAAAACTCACGCGAATATGGATATCCATGTGAAGTGAGAAAAACAGTATGATTTGCAAATTTGTAACATATTTATAAGAATTTAATTATTAATAACATTTAAAATTTATGTGAATATATACAATGCAACCAATGATATAGAGAAAAAAAGAAAGAAATAATAATAATAACATATTTACAAATAAAATATATCATTTAAAAAATTATCTGGAGTCACGGTACCCAGAAGACTGGCAGCGTTTCCTCTTTGTATAGCCAGGCTTATACGTTGACGGAAATAGCTACCAGCCTTCCGGTCGCCAGACTCCTCGACCAATCGCACAGACACTTCCCTGGCGAGTCGCTTAGCCTCTGGATCCCACGGCCCCAGGGTTTCAACTCCAAACGGGGCAAAAAAGTATTGGTCTGAACATTTAAAAAATATTAAGTTGCAATTCTCCTATTTGTTTATGACCAGTGGATTGTGGTGTTCAGTTAATTTTCTCTGAAAGATATCTGGGGTTTCATTCAGACTAAATTTTATTATCTGAATTTTACGTTGGACAGTGCCTAACTATAGGCTTCGGTCACATTTGCTCATACTTAGCGTTTTTCAATCCTCCAACGCCATGTCACAGCCAATCAAACTAACTCTACGTGGCATAACGTGATTGGCTGTGGCTTCTAGTAAGCCACTTGCTGTGAGCTAATATAACCGCAGCCTAATAAATATTTATATCAGATGGTTAATTAATGCGCCATGTGGTGATTTATCCAAAGCCATTCTAGTCATGATTTGAACTTGAACCTTATATGGTGGAACATAAATTGTTGCAATATATTGCTAACATAGGCACGCTCAATGCCATCTATGTCCATTACAAAGCAACACTACATTAAGTAACTGCAGCTTGATTAGAATGCCTTAAATATATATAATATATATTTTATTTTATATGTACACATTTATAATGAACAACAGTTATGCTCATATAAAAAGTTGGGTATGCTACTTACATAAATATAGTAACAGAATATTTTTTAAGTATGTCTCTGATAACTCTTTAGATAAATTTATCTTAAATGATAAGAGTTTTGTTAAATAATAGTACTCACCATGTATTCAGTTACTATATCAAAACTATGTATATATATTTTTATTTTGTGTTTGTTATTAATTGTGTAAAAGTGATAAAAATAATTTAATTTGTTTAATATATATATGGTCTCTGGGTATTATTTTTTTTAAATAAAATAGACAATTTGTAATATTCAGTTTTTAGAGACAATATGTGTCTTATGTATTTATATGTATGTATAAATGTTGGGTGATGGAATATGGTTTTAATGTATTTTTTATCTTTTTTCTGTCTATCTTTCTACCATCCGACCCAATGACCACCGTCCGATACATTCCCGACACGACGCGACAACCGTAAGTCCATCTGTTTGATGTTGTCGCAATGAACGCTTGTCGCAAACGATAATCGAGTTGATATTACTTCCTACCGCATCGTACGCTAACGTATTCCCACTCTCTTTTGCACATCTTTCGCTGCTTCTGTGACGTCACCGCTTATGCCAACGCGGCGCATCACCATGTACAATAACAACACGCCGCCATCTTTCTTCCACTGGATTATCACTGGACGATTACGCACGCTCTGCCTTCATCTTATCTCATTACCCATAATTCATTTTGGTTATTGATTGAAATTGCATGTGTGATTTAACATAAAATAATTGATAAAACTCGAGAACCCGTTCCCTTCCGCTTCCCGCCCGCCTGACGGCTGCCAACGGACGGACGCGGTGCGGGGGCGCACCGGGGCTTCGGCGACGTCCGCTCTCCATCGCTCATCACACAACGCCCGCGATTTGTATGTAACACGGAACGCGTCACGAAGTCGGTGGAAATATATTACTGATTTTGACACGGCCAGGTGCGGTGCGAACCGAGGTGCGTTGCTCCAAGTGCAGTGCTCACCTGGGACACGTGTTCGATGACGGCCCGGCGCCAACCAAAAAGCGTTTTTGTATTAACTCAGCATCGCTCGACTTTATACCGGCAGAAGAGAGGACCGACTAGCGCCGCACTCTAACGAACCGTGCCAAACTACATTTGCTAAAACTAACAATAAGTTAATTATTTTCAATTGAAACTATTATTTTTGACGCTATTTCAGTAGATTGAACTATCCATGTACTCTTGCAGCTAAAAGGAATAACTGATGATATTCTTTTCTTTGTGATATATGTATATTTTGTAGAAAACACATGTATATTAATTTTATAAATGCGTGAAAATATACCTAATAATTAAAATGCTTTATTTATTAATATTAAAATGTGCTAAGGATTGTGTCTATAATTTATACTGATCGTCAGCGGAACTCTGCGTGGTTGTATATGATATGAGAAACGCTGACGTATGCGACCTACATCAGCATCACTCTGTTGGAGGCCAAAAAGAAATTATAACATTTATAACTATTTACAATTAGAAAAACTTTGCTGATTGTACTTAAGAGCGTGCATTCTGTATACTCAAACTGTGATGCAGGAGCAATCTAGAAGGCCTGAAAGCCGAGTCTAGGCTACTGGTGTTATGAAATTGTGTCCCCTCAATTTTCACTTCACAGGCTGCTTGATAGCCCTCTTATGGGTGGTATCTAACTTATCTAGATACAATGAAAGATGTATTAAGCTTTTGTTTCTAGTGTAGCATGGAAAATAGGAACACTATTGTTTATGGTTTACCTCAATACCAATGGGCTGAACTCCTTGACATTGAGCTAATTTCCGCAACAAGTTTTAAATCTGGTCAGTCAAAATTGCACACTCAAGGTAGTAATATTAAGAAATCAATATTATTGACTACCTCTAGTCAAAGAATATATTTCTTGATTATCGTGCATTATTTGTTTTAGTATATCTCGTTTTCATAATATTATTATTATGATGTAAATAATTGTGGTTACCATTTGAAGCCATCTAATATTTTTTTTAAATATTTTTGTCAGTGTCCATACAATACACTGTTTTATTTATATGATAGTTATTTAATTTTGTCCTGCGGGGAATATTCATTGAATATACCGAATACAGTAGTTGTAAGATATAAAATAAAAAATTGTTATTTTGTCTTAATTAAGTTGTTTTATTTTTCTCAACCTATCCAAATGAAAACCAGAGTTCAATGTGAATCTTTTATTATGGTTGTAAATCATATGCACAAGTTGTTATAACATGGCACTGGTGTTTTACAACTGTCAAAAAAAAATCATGAAAAAAAAAAAAAAACCATATTCTATTCGCGCTCTAATCTCTTGTACATAACTTAATACATTATTTTAATACATTTTCCGGCTTACACTACATACATAATTACAATTTACTGTCTGCACTTACATACACTACTCATACCCAATTCATCATCTTGATCACATGTGTTAATACATTATACACATAATATTATATTAATATAGATACTGAATCAATTTGTTCAAGCTCTCTTGAAAATTTTGGCTACATTTTATACATTTCTACATTGCATAATTTTGTCATAGTCGGTGCAGGTGGTTTCGATTCTTTATACAGGACGATTCTTTAGGCCTTACACTAATATTGATTGAATAAGCAAACTGAACATTTTAAGAGTTAGGCCTTGGTTTTTATAATGATTGTTCACTATATTACAAAACTATTACTTGTGTTTTGTATATGCCTACTTATTGATGAATATAGAGACAGAGTACCTATATAAATGATTTGATATAAAAAAATAGACATTTGATTTCAACACTGTAGCCTATGGATGACATCTTGGGCTCAAATAAAACTAAGTGTTCTACGAGTAAATAAATTACTATGCACAAAATAAGAAAAAACAATTGGTCAGATAGAGTTTTTTAATACTCGAATAGTCGTAACAGAAAATAAATAAAAAAAAGGGCCGCCGTTCAGTAGGCCAATTATTTGACAAACAAAAACTATATCATTTGTCACTTGACGTATTGGCCTGCAGTTTTTTGGATGATATGCATATGTCACCACAGATTTACTCTTGTTAATTAAGGATTGATAACTACCATGTCGATTTCGATTCATACTATCCGGTTATAGGTCTTTAGGGACGCTCTACAAACAGAGATGTACTTCATACCGATCTTGTATTTTCTGAGGCGAACTTCGATCTGCTACGAAAATTCGCTCATGTATGGCAAACAATGCGAAGCAGACTGGACTAGAAGGGAAGAACTGCTTGTCACCAATAGATGTAATTTGAGTACAGCCCCATTGAGGGAGAATGGGTATACGGATACTGAGCGAAAATAGATAAAAATATAACCCGCGATCGAAAGTCAACGTAAAAGCGTCTTTATACATGAAATCATAGGAAATTGCTGGATTTTTAGATCTTTACTGTTAGAGTATCACCTAAAAACAAGAATCGTAGCCCAATTATTGTTACATTTTGTAACAGTATGCGATATGTCTCGAATACATTCGTATTCGCCTACAGACTGCTCTGTTAAATAGAAACTAACCACTCTACACCTAGGACCTTCGTCGTGAGTCTGCATAGCTTTAATTGGTCACTTCATATTGTCAAACAGTACTACTACATGTTACACAGGCCTTCATGTCCACCATGACATGCAGCTTCACAAAACAACCGTTAAATTTAAACTAAAAAACATAAAAGCGTCTCTTGGCACAACCTATACGATAAATAAGCATGAGATGAAATCGCAAAAATAATCTACGACTAAAAATTAACAGTACAAGCGCCTCTGTGTACCAATATAAGATTTAAATATTAATACGGGAAAATTATTTAAAGCGTTCATAGTCAACGATGCAAACATATGTGTCAACAATTCTCTCAAAATGTAAGCACTGTTTGTGTAAATCACTAAAAGCAAAAAATCAGAACCTATTTATTTAAGTTAATAATATAATTATATTCTATAATACAAACTTATTGTTAAGTAAATGCTTCAATTTCATAACTACCATGATAAAGAATAATTGCAACTATATTATGAATGTATTTTCATAGTAAAAAATTGGAGCAAACGTAAAAAAAATTTATGTATATGAATGTCTACTATGAAAATGCATTCAAAATTTGTACATAAACTAAAACATAAAATCTAACAAAAATACAAGCAGAATATAAATATAATCTCGAAAATATTTATATCAATCAATATTGCGTTATATGTCCTTTAATAATATATTTAATAAATTAACAGTAACCAATGTACACAGAAATGTCAATTGTCAATCAACTATTCGGTATGACCACTTTTTCTAACATACCATTTTCAAATTTTCTATTGAAAAGATGGTTCAAAATAAATTAATTTCGTTCTTTCAATTTAATTCTATAACATTGACTATGTGGTTTGGTAGTGATTGGATATGACGACATATTTACGCCTGCTTGGGAGCTTTTTCAAAATGGCGCAAGTGGAGAGACGTACTTTTGGCGTCATTTTGAGAGAAACTTTATATTAACCGTACAACGTTACCTTTTTTATGCAAACATGTTCAAAGCGAAAAATGAAGAAACACACAAATTTCGTTTGCACTCATTTAATTATTTATAATGTAATTATAAATAATTAAATATATGTTCTTCAAAATGACACCAGAATTAAAGCACTCATGTGCGCCATATTGAAAAACTCACCTAATCAAACAGTTGTCAATCAGTGGCATAAAATACATTTCAACTCTCTACTATATATGGAAACGTAAATGTCGTCATATACGGTCGTGTCCCATCATTTTGAAAAATTATTTAAGACCCATATTTTTTTAAAATTAGTACAACAAAAATAGCGTTTGTTTTTTAAATTTTGAATCTTTTTTCAATAGGAATAATAAAAACGGTATGTTAGAAAAAGTGGTCATAACGAATTCCAAAGTTATTAATTATACCACACTCAAACTCATTCTCTTTTCGTCAATAAATAATATTATAAATAAAAAAAATAAATGAAGTACAAATGGATCATTTTAACCCCATTGGAGCATATAATAGTACATTATGATGCAAGTAAGGTAAGCGGGATATTATAGTCGAGGTGTTAATAGGCACGAGGCGAAGTCAAGTGCTTATAATAAACCGATGACTATAATAGCCAGCTTACTGAGTACGAGTACCATACGACGTTTTTCAATACATTTGCGATTAAAATTAGATAGGTACTTCAAACGTAATAATGGCAGGAGCAGACTGCTTTTCACGGTTTACGCATGCGTTACAAACAAAACGCCCGTTATGATTGGCGTAAAGTAAAAGGGCCTAGTCCGTAAAATACAACGTTATGATCCAAGTTTCGATGTCAGTATTAATAGCAAATGTATTGAAAATAATATTAAATAGTACATTATAATTAACAAATAAATAATCGCTATTAATAGGTCGCAACAAGTGAATCAAATAAAATAATTATGTCACATGTTTGCCACCTCTATATTCAAGAATCATAATCAATATCAAACATAAAATTCACTAAAAAAAAACCGATAGCATAAATGCTATATAAAACATAGATATAAATATACAAGACGCGCTGTTCCAATAATTATGTTGCGTTACAAATAACTTGCACATCTAAAAAAGTGAAATACATTCTTTTGACAGTTTTGGTACCCATGCACGTAGCATTTGTGTACATTTCGCGATTTTTATCACTAATACGGCACATCTTGTAATCTATGCCTATGATATAAAATAATTATGATGAGACTTTAGGGTGACTTTTAGTACAATTTACCTATGTTATTGTTATTGTGACAGTGATTGATGATTTGTTTTTTTACTCTCTCAATTTCAAGAAGGCAAAGGGACTAAATCATACAGCCTTCTTATTAGATTGTGACAGTTAAATGGCACACTCACTGCCAATATACCGGAACCCTATTGATGTGTTTCAGCCTACTGCCTCCTTCCACTACAATCACAGTAAATAAGCCAAGGACAACAGGCTAACGTCCTACAGTAAACCCTATGTTATATTTTACAACTGCCAGTCTTTGTTTGCAGCTACTTTAGTAACAATACTTGAATTCACAATTGTAAACTAAGAGGATCTACTATCTACATTACGTTATAAAACCTCATTATAACGACGCTACAGTCAAACGAAACACGTCAATAAGAGATTTTAATCCCTAAATAATAGGAGAGCGACGCCACCGGGCTCCCAACACCGAACATGGAATCCTGACGAAATACTGTTACGTTTTTACTTGTATAATCCATTCATCTATAAATTAGGGAAGATGCACAGTTGCTAGTAGAAATCGCCGCTAAAAATATGCATATCTAGTTACATTGCTACAAAAGAATGAAAGAATACGTTCTATTTACAGTCTGCTGATTTCAAACATATCATCTTGGACACAAGACTTATTTTCAAATATAAAATATGCAAGAAATGTATCACTTCGTTAACAATAGCACACGGAGTAAGTGCTATTTATTGTAGTATATTATAAGTAACATTTATTGTGGACGTTTTTGCATGACTGACTATGCATTTTCCCTAATAATATATTGCTGGTTCAATCATAAAAAAACATACTTAAAACAAATTCATTATTGTAACTGGACTTGCACACATGTATAAATCAAACACTACCGTTGAATCTGTGACATTATCTACAAACTGTGTTAAAATAACATACATAGAATGTAGGGGCGTCGGGGCGGAGTACTCTTGTACTAGGCAGGTCGGCGACGAGGCCGACACAGAAAGGTGAGGTTGTAGGCACTGAGTGGCGCTAGGCGGTCGCAGGCGCTGGAGTGGGCGGCGCAGGCGCCGCAGGCCGCCGCTAATGCCCCTTGGCTGCCTCTTTCGCCGCCATGATCAGCGGCGTTAGCGACGCTAGTGGCCGAGCCAGTTTCAGAAACGGATGCTGCACAAACAACGAAATATCGTTTACATCTTATCTAGTAGGTTGATGTAATCTAATTTACAGGATTGAATACGGAATAAAATTAAGCAATTTTTGATTTACTGACAATAAAAGAATTTAAAATATTACTAACTATTTGATATTCTATATAGTAAATTTTTGGTGTAATTCACATAAAGTATGTTCACTTAGAAATAGTGAGTTGAGGAAGTGGTCACAAAGGTCTTTTTGACAATTTAGTAATATTTATTTATATAATATCAAGGGTTGGAATAACAATAACAAGGGGTTCAATAACAAGAGACCTATGACAAAAAAACTTTAAAAAATTTAGCATCACGTAATTTATGTAACCCTTATTACCAACTTTACTTATTCAGTTTGTATAGCGTTAAAGAAATAAAGCAATGCAAAGGCGTAATTTGAGATCAGGCATTTATGAGAATATATGCCCGAGATACACACCTAAATAGGTATAAGTACAGCAATTTTAAGCATAACGACCGCATGCATTTTTTAAAATTGTAATTTTAAAAAACATGGTGGAGTATTAGTACAATAGTACAAAAATATAATCACAAAATAGGCCAGGGAACTTTATAACAAAAACACAACCTAGTTTATGAAGGCGTAGCCACTGCAGCGAATCTTTTATTTATCAAAAAGCTACGTCACGTTAGTTAATTTGTAAGTGAAAATAATTAACATCTCAATAATTCAGTAACCGTACAATATGGGATTATCACTAATACATTTATTTTGATTAACTTTTTCGAATTATACCCGTATTCCAGTTACAGCTGTATGTAGTTAATACCTTAAGAAGGTCGAGCGCGGTGGCTCGCCGGTCAACATCCACCTCGAGGCATTGGTCGAGGAAGTCCTGGAAGACGGCACTGAGTTTATCCTTATCTTTAATGTCTGGCTTGCCGTTCGTGGCGATCAGGTAGAGCGCCCGCAGAGGATTCTCATTCAGATAAGGCGGTTCACCTTCGATCATCTCGATCGCCATGATTCCCAGGGACCATACATCCACCTAAGAATTAGGGAAGCATATTACAAAAACATATAATGAAATCATCAACACAAGTCAGTTGCTGTTTAATACAGTTCTAATTTTTTCTAAATTTTTTTTTGTTACCATGTTAAATCCGCGACACGCAACATATACAAGTATATTTCGGTGTCAATCCGTAAATACGTGTGCTTTAAAAATATCCAAAGCAGACTGAAGTTCGTACGCCACACTAAAGTGCGCAGAGTACATTCAGTAATCGTGGTGGGTTTGTTTTGTTTTGCCGGTTTTAGGTCGGGAACATTATGCCACTAAGGTAACTCAGGTCAAAGGGCAAACGTAATATTCAGCCCAAAATCGATATATAGTGCTCAATAATTTTAATTTGAAACATTCGCAACCATTATTTTTAATTAGGTAGTGTCGGATTTTACAGATTCTTAATATTACTTAGTCTTCGCACAACAAACGGATTGGATGCTTCATTTTTTAGTGGACTGTAAATACCAGTTAATCCAATTGCAATTAATTACTGTAATATGGTGATTTTGAAAGAAAATATGGTGAATCCACGAAAAGACTGTAATAAACAAGTCGTAAAATTGGTTTGTATGAAGGTGTATCAATATTTTGCCAATGAAGCTAACTTATTCAAAAATAATTATGATAAAAATTACTTTAATAAAAAGTTGTGAAATTGCACTATATCAATGCTTATGAAGACTGACTTCCGTTATAAAAGATAAGACTGATCGGTTGAGGAAGCACAATATTCCTGTGACGGCAATTTAACTATGCCACCAGAGTACACTAGTTTATACCTCATAACAAGGAAATTTATACAAAATACTCCATAGATCAAATTCTAGCAGAGTATGGACACTTTTTGCTGATATTGCAACAGACAAAAAGTTATGTTGCAAATAAAATATTATTATGTAAAGAAAGCAGAAGGAAAAGAATTATTGATGAAAAAGTGTATACAATTCGACTCCTATGAATGGAAAAAAATTTGTAACCATGCAATGAAATGTGAAGACGAATTTAGAATAAGAGAACACACTGTTGATTGTTCGGCTGACAGATAAATAATCAATACAAATGAAAGCTCTGATGTAGAAATGCGGCTTGAGAATTCTGATAACTAGGTGGAAGAAGTTGTACCATTAAGTCCTTGACAATTTTTTTTTTTGTTTGTATTAATTATATTTTACATAAATTGTATTTACTAAACACTTTATGAATTTTAATTACTTTAAAAATTGCCCATCTCTCAAAGTCAAACTCTTTGAGGAGAAATCACATTCATTGCTTTGGCGCATGGTAACATGGAGTAACAGCTCTGTATATATCATGTTGTTTTAGATTCCTAACCACTTTGATTCTATTAACGCCTGTGTGTCTGTTGTCAAACAATACTGTTGTTGAATCGGAAGACTTAAGTTGTAAAATTATATGACTGTGAAATATATAATATCTATTAATAGTTTACAAAAACAAAAGAAACGAGTTTTGCTTATGTTACAACTAACTTCTTGAATACTCTATGTACCTACGCTATCTCGAGCGATCCACTAGTAGTAAAATAAAACTAATATATATTCACCAACCCTTAACAAAGTCATACCGTACTAGTATTATAAACAATGATAGTCAAAATGGACCTGACCTTTTTGAAATGTATACGAATTTATTCTATACACAAAAATAGCTCAAAATCAATTAGTTTAATAAACTTATCACTGTAAAAAATAGAAGCCAGAAATTTTTTAAAAATATAAACGGTTTGTGAAGGCAATAATTCTGTATATAAAACGGAACGCGAGTATATTGGGTGTTGATCCATAGTATTGATTAACTGCAGTGTGACCACAGTAATACATCTTTCTTACTTGGTATTTTTTGGCTTTTTTTAGACAAATATTTGTGTGCATTGACATGGGATATTACTTTTAGTTGATAGTTATCAAGTAAATTGCATTAATTGGTTAAGAACTGAAGTAACTCGCCTTGGGGCCGTACTGCTTTCTTGTAACAACTTCAGGTGCCATCCAGTAAGGGGTGCCGACCATGGTGGTTCTTTTGTTCTGCTCAGGTGATATTTGCGCACAGAATCCGAAATCGGCTGTAAATAAAACAATGTATTATTACACACCGTGTTCAGGTAAACATAGTCCAAAAAAATTGATGGTTATATATAAATTCTGCCAATTTCACTCATTCTCAAGAATAACTTTGAGACGCTTTTACTTCTGAAAACTACTATTATCCTGTAAAATAAAAAAAACATTGACAGGCTTATAAAATTTAACGAATTGAATTAAATTAAAAGGGTTTGCTATATTGTGCTAGTTTCTAGAAAATTACGAAACTTCAAGGACTTATTTCTTAATAATATATACTTTACGTTTTTCCGTCGTTTTTTAATTTTTTTTAATTTTACATAATAGTGTTGTAGAGACAAACTTTTAAGTCTGCTCGCTTAGTCCGTTAGTTCGTACAAAATCTTTTGATAATAATAAGCGCCATGTTATCGTAGTTTATATATACTACAATTTGTAGATATGTATTGTTATATGATTGACCGGTTAGCCGAGCGGTTAGAGACCCTAACTGCGAATTCCCGTCCGGGACAAATATTTGTGTGCGTGAACATGTCTATTTGTTCTGTGTCCAGGTGTAAAAGTATATATATATATATATATGTATATATTCGTAAAAAAAATAATTTAAATATGTTTATCAGTTGTCTAGTACCCCATAATACAAGCATAATACTTGCTTACTTTGGGACTAGATGACGCTGTGTGGGATGTCCCAGATATTATTATTATTATTGCTTATGAAAAGTCACATCTAAGGTTTTGTTGACGTTTAAGTTGTAGCTTTGGTAATATCTTAATATACAAGAGAGTATTTCAGACAACTTCTAGGGTTTCAAATAAAATAATAAAAATTTTCCATTAGGCTTTTATATACTTCATTTTATGACGACCAATGATAACGTAGAGTATTACTCGTTTTATACTATACTGCTCACTTTGATTACAATCGAGCGCCAAGAGATGTCTTGGTTTTTGTTCTTTCTGTTCACACCATGTATGTACGGTGGCAGTCGACATCTGAATACATGCGGTCATAGACAGACACGGTCTGTACTCAAGGGAGTAGAGAGTGACGGCGGAGAGGGGGCATGACGGCATAAGAGCGCGTCATACTGTGTGCCCTTACGGCATACGATTCGGTTTTACTCCTAAGGTGCACCAATAGATGTTTAATTTTAAAATAGAGCGCGCAGAGCTTATCGAACTAAACAAATAGTTTGAAGTAAGCGTGTAATTTTGTATTTCGTATTAATTTAATGTCGAACATTGTCTTGTTTTTAAAAACAATTAATTAAGTTGAGGTAACTACAAAATTTAATTTGATAAGTTGTCTTTAGTCAATATTATTATTTTTACTTGACATGTAAATGGGATAAAAAACATTAATTTTACCATTATTTTTTCTGTTAAACTGTTGAAACTACTGAATCTGTGAAAATTTGTTAAAAATCATATTAAGGTGTCTCTGTACGAATACCACAACTCCAACACGTACGTGGTCTGCACACATGCGAGTTCTTTCGCACAATCGTGCGAAAAAAAAAGAGATGGAGACAGCCCGCTCGCGATGCGTGCCAACCCCATTCCGTGCCGCGCTGCCGCCGTTACGTCGCACCGCAACACATTTTTATTTATAGGTTGCGTTGTGACAGAGCGAGATTCAAACGGGAAATTAAAAGGCCGCGATGCCCGCGACTTGATCCAGGTAAGAGGTTCGCCTTTAAAAAAACCTTCTACCCCAAATAATACTAGATAATAGAATTTCTCAAGATTTAAATGCGTTATAACGTCGCAATCACGCTAGAGCGTTTGTATGGAGAGTTGAGTGGGTTGGCCCCTCTTAAGGGGCTTCGCCAAGCTGTCATATTGAACGAACACTTACTGAGTTTAACTTGTCCGTCTAGGCCAAGCAGTATATTATCGCTCTTGATATCCCTATGTATGACGTGGTTTGTGTGAAGAAAGTGCAGCGCCTGCAGCACCTCTCGGCACACAGCGGCGATTTGCCCTTCGTCCATACACGTCTCCGTCACCACGTCTGTTAGCGATCCGCCTGCCAGGTATTCCATCACCACCCATAGTTCCTGTGACGAAATATTCATTACAAGCACAGAGTTCGTAATGGCCGCGCCTCAGATTATGGAAAATCTGCAGACGGTCGTTGTCAGATGTTTTGGTTACAAACGGGCAACTTATACACCAGATGAGTAGTAAACACTAGTTTACTGGCATTTAACCCTCCCTCCGCTCTTGTAACGCCACGTGGACGCTAGTGGTCCCCCCTATACACTAGTGGATCCTAGTCTTCTGGTGTATCAGGGTGTGGTCAGATGGAACGATATGCTACATCTCTTTAATGTCGCTCCTCTCTAATTAGAAGTACAACTGTTATGAATAAATTAAAACAGGGGGGACCCCCAGTGTCTACATGGTGTTACAAGGAGTAGGTTGGAGTAATTACTATTGCTATGTAAGACCTCCCCTCTCAAAAAGTAGTTAAATAAATTAAGCCTGGCTAACATTTTATTTTATATTAATGATTAATTAATTTATGTTATACACGGTGACGGATTTCATATGGTCCAAATGAAAACCATTGATAGAGGGACCCAGGGGCTACTCTTAGGACCCCCATGGGGGTTTCGCGAAAATTTATAGTTTTCGAGGAAATAGTATTTTTCTACATTCTTCATTAGTACCTGAAATAATACATTTTTTTTATTTTCTCCTAAACTATTATTACTTGTACCTTGTTTTTTTTTTGTAAATGTGAACAATTAATATACCTATCATTATACATTACAGTTCTATCTCAGGCTAATTATTATGTGAGAAAAAAAAATTAACAGTGAACTTTTTGTATATTTGGATGATACTTTACTTCTTTTTTTGGGGGTTTTAACTCCAAAAAATTACTTAACAAAAAACTTAGAGACCCCATTTCAAAAACTTATTGCTGATTGAAAATTTACAAGTAGTAAGGTCCATATAATAGACAAGTTTTTGAAATGAGTCTTGAAGTTTTTTGTTAATTTATTTGTTTAACCCTCAAGCAGGCGCGCGGCGTCGAATCGACCGCACTCGATACATTTTCGTTTATAATATCGTTATTTCTTGTCGCATATATTTCCCATTCCTAGTAGCTTGTCATTGTTTCACTGTACTCGAAATAAACTATTTGTATCCCCTCCCCGCGCCCTCCGGAGTGCATAGATCGCATTTGTTTTACTCGCGGCGTAGGCGTCGAAAGCACGCCTCGCGCCTGTAGTCGAAAAGGTTACGCGCGACGCTCAATGCGAGATATTGTTCTTTTACAATATCAAAATAAGTGGTTTTTTTTTTCAATAAAAATGTCTCGTAGAGCACTAACTGATGGTGAAATATTTGCCCAATCACAACACGAAGAAGAAGATATTCAATCAGAGTTCAGTGACCAAGGATCAGAAGTTTTCGACCACCTTCTAGTTCCAGAGGAAACTCAGTCTACTGAAAAACGACGATGTGTCTCTTTCATTTACAAGCACATGTTTTACCGGTCGTGATAAGGCAACAAAGTGACAAAAATCTAACGATTCCAGAGTGAGACGCCAAGTTCATAACATTCTCACGGAAGATTCGGGTACACGTAGAATAAATGCCATGGTAATATTGAGGGCAAATGGAGTGGTTACACAGAAAAGTTATTTATGTGAATTAGGCATTGAACTGGCAAAAGAGTATATGCAAAGAGAAGCTATGAGGGTGAACCTTCCAAGAAAACTTAAAAGGAACATAAGAGAGTATTTGAATATTAGTGTTCAAGACGCTAGTAATAAATCAAGCAATAGTTCCAGCACATGTAGAGGAAGCCACAAAATATGTCCTGCAAAAAAAGGAGACAGTCGAAGACGCAATGCACTCATGTCTGAGAAATATTTGCAGGACCCACACTACATTCATTTGCAATGAATGTTATCTTGATGAAGAAACTGACTCTAATGAAAACAAGACCTAAGTTGATAATAAACAATTTTGATTTTAAATATTTATTTCATGAAGCCAAATGATTTTGTCATTTTAAATTTATTTTACTATAAAAAGCTAGTTAGAAATAGGTATGTAAGAAAGTTTATGATGCCAAATTACTTACTAATCCAAAGAAAATATATGTTGTATTATTTGATTTTATAATTTTGTTTTTATCTGAGTCTAAGTTTTTTTTTTTTCATCAAATTGTATTCTAACTTAATGATAATGTGTCTGAATATGAAAAAGTAAATGATTATTGATTAATTAGTGTTTTAAATCCCTGAAATATACCATAGGTCTTTTAGATTACGCGCGACCGCTGCCGTTACAAATGACCGCGCGCCCGCTTGAAGGTTAATTTTTCCGAGTTAAAACCCCCTAAAAAAGAAGTAAATTATCCAAATAAAAAAAGTTCGCCGTTAATTTTTTTTGCTCAGATAATAATTAGCCTCAGTTAGAACTGTACTGTATAATGATAGTTATATTAATTGTTCACATTAACAAAAAAATAAATGCTCTAGCAATAATAGTTTAGGACAAAATTAAAAAAATGCATTATTTCGGGTACTAATGAAGAATTTAGAAAAATACTATTTTCTCGAAAAGTATGAATTTTCGCGGAATATATATGGGATCTATAGAGTAGCCCCTGGACTCTGGACCCCTCTATCGACGGTTTTCATTTGGACCACATGAAATCCGACACCGTGTATATTCAATACATATTAACCAATATTCCTAAAATATTTTGCTTTGCAAATCCTGGTAAGAAAATTGATTTGCTATATAATATGATGGCTGATAAACACATTTCCTAAACTATATATTTGCTTATTATTCATTCACTATTCGTGTCAAAAGATATGCAACCTTTGTAGTTGGTAAGATGTCTATACTGCCCCTGTATGAAATTGTAAGAAAACATGGTAAGTAGTCTACGGAACACCTCTAAATTCATTGTATACCCATCTTTTTATATTGCATTTCTTTCATAAGAATATTAATCGCATGTTTTTGTAGTTTGCGTTACACTCAATCACAGCTAGATAAACAGGACGAATCGGAGGTTAGTCTGTTGGTAAGTTAATTTGTTTGTTTGACCTTATGTTCGTGAAATCATCCCTTAGTAGCACAAGTCATGAGTTCAACGACTCTTTATTGCATTGTACTATTTATTGTATTTGTATCAATGTGGTTCCACAATGAAGAAAACCTAACGCAATAATTAAATTCCCGAAATGTATATACTACGAACCTTAATATGTATTTCTTTGAACAAGTATAGGCATTCATATTATAATGTTAACTTTGCAATAAAACATACTTCGTTGACCAGATAGCTGTCCAAGTAGTTGACAACATTGTTGTGCTTGTTCTCCCGCATCACGAGAATCTCGTTTATTATCAGCTCCTTCTTAGGCTGTTGGCTTAGGTTCATCTGTTTGATCGCCACTTCCATTCCCGTCGATGTTTCTATCGCCGTATACACTGTTCCTGATGCCCTGGTCAACGGAATAATGAATCGAGATATAGATTGGCATTTTACACTAAATTTCTATGATATGTAACAATTATTACAAACACAAAATTGCAAAATAAATTCCAAAGTAAAATGTCATGTGCAGTTCCTTTAAATATATAATAATAACTATTCGAGTTTCAATCCATAACGATTAAAATTAAGATTTTACTTGAGTTTAAAAACTATATACAAGGAAATAATTCTTAAAAAATTTGTGAAACAATTTGTTGAACATGGTGGTGTTGAACATCCAAAAAAAATGTACAGGAATATATCACAAGACAAAATCCAGTTAGTAAAATCTATATATTTGTTACTATATTTGACACAAATCTTTTTCAACTACTACTAAACCAATTCTTATGACACTTTGCACATACATTGAATTTTGAACATTATGATAATTTCAACTCAGTAACAAGGGTCTGATGATGAAGTCAGAAAGAGCACATTGGAACTCTTCAATAGTTACTAGTAACCCCTTCGTAACCTTCGAGTTTGGGATTATTTGGTTGGTTTTGATGAGTCCCATACATTATACTTAGTTAAGAGGATTTAGTTAGGAGGCAAGAGGTGGACAGTGGAACTTAAATAAAAATTGCTAAAAAAAACTTTTAAGTTAAACATTTTATTTTAAATCATCATCTGTACCAAAAACTAGAACATAATTAAATAACAAAATCCTGGGGCGCATAAAAACCTGTACAATGACTGTTTTATTAAATAAGAATCACTTGTCTAGGAAAATGTGTTTTCAAACCTGCCAAACGAAATATTTCAAACGTGTCCCATGCTTTTAATTTTACCTTATTAAATATTCCAGATTTATCACTTATTCCACTGAAGCAATGACGCAAAGTGCCTCTTCAGACATGAGAAGAGAGCACTGCTAGTACGCCAAACGCCAGATCCTCGAGAAGGTCCAGGTTATGTCCTAATCATTTTATAGGGTTTGGTACAGCTGATGATTTAAAATAAAACGGTTTTTCAAAAGTATATTTTATGCTTATTTTTTTTAAAGGAAACAATTAATTATTCCTCAAAGATACTGAGTAGGATAAAAGTAGATACATTGAGTAGTTATCTGCATTTCGTTTCAGTTGCAGGAATTTAGTTTATGATGAAATATAGCTTGGTTCCCAATATGCGCTCTAGTGGAGTAGTGTCATGGGGCTAAAAAAAACAGAAGCAGATGAAGAGATGAAAGGAGTCAAGGAGGTGGTGGCATGCCAAAACGTTATCAAAATAATTAGATTATACACAAATGAAAAGTTTGATGGAATACTTTGGGATGTACAAAATATGTATTAATAATATTCATCTAGATTCAAAACTAAATGATATGAAGTGTTTAGGCCATAGTAATGTCTAAAAACGTGTAACACATATTACTCACCCTTGTCCAATTTTTTCCATTTTAGTGTACTTTCTGTTGGGGTCACCAACACTAACAATAGTTCGGAGTTTTTCTAAAATCTCTTCGTCGCTCATCTTTTTCTTTCTCTGCTGCGGACATGTGGCTTTGCTGAAAATCAAAATAAATTTGTATTGTTTATGTGAAAACAGCAACAAATAATGTCATATTGATGTGATTTGAATTTGACAAAACTCATTGAGACAGAATTTTCTTCATTGAACTACACTTCTGATCAAAAAAAAAATCGAAACACTACTGCAAGTGCTATCCAGGCGGCATTTAAAAATAAATAACTAGCAGTTTAGTCTACACAACGGTGTACCACGATTCCAAATTTGAGTTTAACAAAAGTAGTCTAAAGCTGGCGCTGTTAATAGATGGCGGTCGTTACCATCCCCAACCCGCAGTGGAGCAGCGTAGTGGATTTAAGCTCCGAGTCGCCCCTCACCCTGGGGGAGGCCTAAGCCCTGCAGTGGGGTAAAAATAGGCTGATGAAGTGAAGAGTCTAAAACTGTTTAAGATTGATCATTCTTTATACACTTCTCATCAAAAGAATCGAAACTACTTCAAGTGCTATTCAGGTGGCATTTAAATAAAAAAGAGGTTTGATATCATTTCAAAAATACTCCAATAAATAGCTACCAGTTTAGTCTACAAGTAACCACGATTTGAAATTTGATTTTAAATTTTCGAATTTCCAACAATAAATATGTAGAGCTCAATGTGGAGATTGTTTTCAATGTGTATTCCGTCGGAATTTCTGCATTTAATCACATTTCTTTTGCCAAAATTATGTTTTTTTTTTTAATAGCGATTGTTAACAAAGCTTTGTAACATTTTACCAAAGAGATTTTTTCTTAACAAACATGGATACATCGCCCACGGAAGTCGCCCAAGTCGTGACGTTGCTGAATTCAGGGCTTGATCAATGTGTTGTTGCTGCACAATTGCATTTTAGTCTCTCTACTGTCAATACAGTGAATGTATCAGCGTTATCGGGAGCCTGGTATGTTTACTCACCGTCCAGGTTCTGGTAGACATCGAGGCACGTCTGAGCGAGATAACCAGTATATTGAGTCAGTTTGTCTATGAAATCGTCGTGGCCTGAAACCTCATAAACCAGCTAATGACCCAAAATTGATGGTAGATCCCCGAAGAGTGCGCCTTAACTTTGCACGTGAGCATTCAAATTGGTCATACCTTCAATGGAGCGAAGTTCTCTTTTCTGATGAATGTAAGATCATGGCTGTACGGTAACGACGGAAAAAAGAAGGTGTATCAAAGAGAGGGAGAGCATTTCGCACAGTGCTACATTGAAGAGTCAGTTACAGTGGCGGTTCATGGACGGTATGGAGAGGCATAAACACTGACGGAAAAACCGAACTTGCTTTTGTATCTGGACTTCGCTTACTGTTATTAAATGCGTCACGTTACATCAAAGAGTATCTGGAGCCTCATGTGGTACCTTACGCACATTTTATTGGCGAAGAGTTCATTTTTATGCAAGACAATGCCAGGGCTCATACCGCAGGCATTGTAAATGAATACCTGAACGAAGTCGGTGTTACGGTTACGGGCTGGCCAGCAAAAAGCGCGAATATGAATCCCATAGAACACCTATGGGATGAGTTGAAGGGACGAGTAAGAGCGAGAGATCCTGCTTGCAGAGACGCTTGGTCAGCTTAAAACAGCTAAACGAGAAGAATGCGATAACTTCCCACAACACAAGATTGTGACTCTCATCCATTCCATGAGGACTAGCATGGAAGCAGTCATTAGAGCCCGGAGAGGAAATACGAGATCCTGAATAAACTTTTTTTTAAACATTTTTTTGCCTTATGTCTTTGTTTTTTAATATTTTACAAATTCTTTTCAAAAGGTAAAAACATACCTGTTGAACAAAACACGCTAGCTAAAAAAATGTAATTTTAATTTGAAACATCAATGTTTGTTAAACTATATTTTATAATATTCGCAATTGCCCGGTATTATAAATTTTTTGTTTTAGCGTAAAAAAATCATAAGACTTGTTCAAAACCAAATTTCAGGAGTGTTTCGATTTTTTTTTTTTTTTTTGAGAAGTATATTAGAGACTTGATAGTATAATAATAATAATAATCATTTATTTTCTGGTGCTAGCCCCATAGTAATTTTACATATTTACACAGTATTTACATATCACGTACTAAAACTAAACAGTACAATAAAATAAAATATTAACAAACTAAACAATAAATTAATTATTTGACATGCAGGTGTATCCAATAATATAATGTAAGAAATTAGTGGTTTATATTCACAAAAACTCAAGTTGTATTTATTATTTATAATCGTGAATTAGAAAAATTTCAATTCTGAGAATTAAATATCAGAAAATGCTATCTGTCATGACGTGACATCAATCTTGTAGCAAACTTGACATAAGGTTACCTAATTTTAATGAGACTACTCTGTGATAATTTATTTTTTTTAAATCTGCATTTTGACACCAATCAAGTATAACAATGAGAATTAATCATTTTATACAAAGACAGATTGTGAGTGTTATTTGCGTTTGTTAATTTGCTACAAAACTCAAGTCATAGTACACAGTGGCATGATGTACTTTTATATGAATTAAAATAATTGAATTTTTTTATACTACAAAGCGATTTCCGTCAAACAAAATAAAAAAAATATTGGCGTCTAATACAATCTAATCCTAAGATGATTTAAAAATAAGTGTCAAATAGCCTATTATAAACTTAGAATTTGGAGGTAGAGACAGGTTTCATACCCAGTATCTGTGGTAGCAGGCGCTCCGTTAGGTGGCGGGGGGTGTGGAGGGTGCGGGACAAGGGGCGTGTGCGCGGGCGGCGTCTGCGGGCCCGCAGGGTTTTTGTTGCGGTCCAGCGCCACGGGAACGGCGCCTTCTGCTCTGCTCGTTAGCTGAATCATACACAACATACATGTTTAAGTCTCAACTTGTGTACATGATTGTATTTTAAAGAATACACACAACACATGCTACATTCTCTACGTGTGTATTTTAACGAAGTACACAGTAATGGATATATTTTTTTGATCATTTGATTACATGTTGTACTGAAATGCGGTTTATATAGCAATTTTTAGAAGTTTAAGTATTTTAATGAAATTAGTTTTATCGGATAGTGGGTTATAAGAATTAGGACAGAGCCGGGCAGTGGTCGTCGAAGCAGATGTCGCCATGTGGCGCGCTTCGATATCAGGGTCACTAGCCGAGCGGACGTTTGTAACCATAAATATCGAAATTTTTATGTAAAATCTCTTCAATCCGATAATTTATATCAATATGGTTTCGCGGAGTACATAGCATTCTAAATACACATTTAATTCAATGAGTATATAGACCATTTATTTCATTCAAAAATTTTTTTTCCTATACTTTATTTCGTGAGCTTGAAACTTTCGAAATATATAATTTCGAACAGACATCACAACAAGTGAAATACTTCAGCATACACATATATTCTAGGAGATAAAATTTGTCTTTATTATTATGAATTTAAATACATAGCACTGCTACTAAGCTATCAACATAATTGCCTTAAAACTTGCACAGGAATCTAAACCAAAAATGTTTTCAAATTTTGTTGTACATAATAATCTTGAATAGAACCTTGCCCAAAACATTATATTTAAACTCTTATTTTCATTTATTATCTTATTTGATTGGGGTGGGCTTACCTTACACTGTGACCTATTTAGATCTATTGTGCCCCCATCCTTTGACCCCACTAATTTTCATTTTCAAATACGCATTTCATGTGTTGTATGATTTGACCAATTTGCAGGTCAAAGAACTCATCCGGTTTGGGATAGCATACCCCTAGACGCTTCATACGTGATGCCCCTAGTGCATCACATTCACAGAGAATATGTAGTATTGTTTCCTCCGCAACACCACATGCCCTTCACAGTGCTGTGTCCGTGAGTCTCCTGGGTTGCTAGAGCCTGTTGGAGGTGAAGTACCCAGACAGTGCTCCGGTGACTAATCTTATTCACTTCCTGTCTAGTTCTAGAAGATGCCTAGCCTTAGCAGGTTTTTGTTCTTTTAGGAACATTTTGGCGTGTACTTGCCCTTGAGCTTCATTCCATAATTGGCTTTGGGCTTCCTTCGTCTACTCATCAATTTTTGTTTTAATGGTGTTTCTTGAAAGCCCAATATATGGTTCTGGACCACATACACGGTTATAAAATCTTTCCCTTGCTAATTCATCAACCCTCTCGTTCCTTTCGACTCCTTCGTGTTCTGGCACCCAGACCAATGTTACCTTGTTATTTGATGCCAGTTCCTCTAGGTTCTCTATTACAATGTGTAAAGCCAGCAGGTTCAGAAGTATTTCCATTGCTTTTGTGGGGGCTGTACGAAAATCCCCGTTATTGATAAATCAAATCAAATCAAAATATCTTTAGTTCGTAGTTATGTAACATAATCTTGAAATATGTCGCAAGAATGAATTTTATTACTTTGTGGAAGAACGTCACCACAAAGGCGCATTCAAAATGCTGGTTCCTCTCAGAAGAATACGCAAGAAACTGAGGGACGCTCTTTTTTTAACAACATTATAAAAAAATTTAACAATAAATTTTTAACAATAACTGCTTAAAGAATAATATTATTGAAACAAACTGATAGGCGAGCGGCTTACACCCATGGATTTTTATCATCTAAGTAGTCTGATACTTTAAAATAAGCTTTTGCATAAAGCTTTCGTTTTATTGTAGTTTTAAACTTGTTAAGGGGTAGATCTTGAATGTTAGCTGGGATTTTATTGTAAAAGCATATACATTGCCCTTTAAAAGATTTTGTGATTTTATTGACAGCGGCTGACATGATTAGCAAGTTTATCTTTGTTTCTTGTATTAACATTATGCCGATCACTATTTTTTTTAAATAATACAATATTATTAAGCACGCTAGTCTTTGCAATTTTTGTAATTGCTCTTTACATGTAACTAGCTTTGTTCTTGGCCACCAGACGATGCTTGCATAGGTCTGATCATCATGGTATATATCCAGAATAGGACTTTGGGCTTTAATTCCCTGGTTTTAACATACGCAGATCTTATTTTTGTAAGTTTCTATATAATCTAAACCAACAATTAAAAAAACTATTAATTTCAGAGTTTGTGCACTATGCAATTTAATAACAATTGTTAACAATGTAGACAACTTACAGGATGTGTGTTGAGTGTAGGGTGGTGTACGTGAGGGGGCGACGTAGGCGCTGGGGGCGGCCGCGGAGGCGTCACCTCCTCTTCCTCTATGGGTTTGGTGTACTGAAAACACAATAGTAAACCCTATGATTTGATATCCTATTATATTACAGTATATTGTGTGCGGAACAAAACCAATATAGAATTTGAAAGTGCTGCAGAGCATTATTACTGGTTTTTTAAGTTTTGGACATCTCAAAATGGTTTTCCTATACTTCTGTTAGTTCACCATACTGCCATGATGGTTCTCTTTTTGTACTACCTCTATATAGAGTAAATTTACTTACACAGGTATTATATGTAGAACAATATATGAAAAATAAAACAATGCCAATAGTAAATAATTATCATACATATTTTATGTTACATAATAAAACCTAACAAAAAGTTACCATGAAAAATAAACGAAATTAGATCTTTTATCCTTATAAAAAACACAATTATTAATTTATCAGTGTTTTTGTTTTTCTTGCAATTGCTGTACAAAATATTGTTATAGATTTAATTTGGATAACAAATCTTACTTTGTAATGGAATAATAGTAATGCTTCGACATTTAACAATTACCAGGATTTAAACCAGGAGCCCCAGCACTATCAACACCAGTGCAATGATGCTCACAAATACAACCATTTTCATCTTGTTTTAACCATGATATGAGAACATATAAATAGAGTAATAGGTAGTAAACTAACAATGCTCTTGGTGCGGTCGGGTCGCGAGGGCGGTGGTGGCGGAGGCTCAGGATGTTCCGTGTCGGTAGGCGTCGACGACGAAGGACTGCTCGACGATACCCGTGATACCGACGAACCTGTCAACAATAGAACGACGCTCATTACCGTTTCTCAAAACAGAGCGGAAAGTTAGTTAAATTCCATTATTTATATTGCACTTATATGACCTTTTTTTTACTACAGGTCACATGGTGACTAACCACAATGGCAGAACGCATGTATACTTTTATATGAAATAAGATTGTACTGTCACATTGCTTCCCTATCTTTGAATTTCGTGCCTCACACTTCAACATGCTTAAGACAGCAGGCATACTGAACTTAAATTTACATCCATGGGTTTATTACAAATACATGTAACATTTAGGCTATATCTATAGTTCTATTTCTGAATATTAAACCCAAAACAGATAAATCTGATTTGACATTTTTATTATGTGATAGCCATTATGACAAATCGAGAGGCAGCCCTTTGATGATGTAGTAGAGTTATCGAACGTACCAGAATGCGTGGTGTGCATTTGTGCTGAGGTCATATACTTGGAGGGAGGCGGCTGCATGGCTGATGCGTCATACCATTTGAGCACATCAAGCACCGCCTGCGGATTGCTCTTCTGCTCCTGTTTGCTGATGTTGGACGCCATCAGCAGGCGCGCCCACGCTTCCGGCATGCCCTGCGGCAAATAGTACCATACATATATAATAATCTATATCATTTATTGAATGTCAGTCCAAATAATGTCAAAAAATAAAATGTTCTAAAAATGAAAAATTGATTATATTACTAGCAACAGTAAGAAAAAATGTTATAGCAACAGCCGTGCTGGCAATATTTTTTTAGCTAAATCTTTTTTCATTATACCAAGTTAATGTAATCGTTGAAACACTTTGATCAAGCAGTTGGCAGCAATGGATGTCAGCACTGTGCCTATAAATATTAAAAATAAGTACATCAATTTTCAGTGCCACCTTCTTTCTGCTTTGGATCAAGAAAGTGTCATCATTGCAGGCTATGCTAGGCTTGCGTTTATGGTCTTTCTATATATTTTTGTATTGTTCGTATGAAAAAACCACAACAATTTCCAAAAGTTATTCAACCATACCCCATTAAAAGGGGTAAGTGAAAGGATATTTTTTACCTTCATTTTGCAAATAAGGCAAACACCCTAGCTAGAAATTATTTTCCCTAAATTTTATTACTCACCTAAGTAGCAGTTGCAAATATATATATAACCATGCCAAGTTTCAGCCTTATAACATTAATACTTTTGAGTATGTGCCTGTGACATACATACAGACACACAGACATGGTGGAGTAAGTATAACGGTTCTAAGTGAGACTATGCAATTCTAAAGAGAAATTCAATACATTTTTACCTATCCCATTAATTATGAATGCATTTGTATAATTTCATCATACCAAAAAATATATTCTATTTTTGTAATCCACATATTATATACAGATCTCTAGAATAAAATCATGGTACAATACAAATTATCTCTTACGAGACATATTAACTTTCATGCAAGAACATTACAATGCGTCAAGAAATTACAAATTAAATATAAACAAAACCACCTCCATAATTAGGTACTAAGTGTAGAATGTGGTGTCACTTATTACTACTTTGCTAATGATTCTTGTCATCCGGTGATCAACAACATATGCCATCATTATAGTAAAGCCATATTTTAGACAATTACTAAAGTAATACGGATGTTTGATAAAATCTATGTCTGATGAAACTATAAAAAAATACTTAATCATTTATAAAAAATGGTAAAAAATGGACATAACACTATCAATGCTTTAAACGTAAAAAAGAAGTTTTGGTAACGTAATTTTGATCAAATAGTTTCAGATGTATTACGTATGTGCAGATATTTGAATCAATACAATAATCTAGCATGGATTATATGGGTGTTTCTATCATAATACTGTACCTTTTAAAGAACCATGAAAAAAATTGTTCTAGTGCACGTAGAATTAATACAGTGCTCCATATCATACCCAGTTTGCAATTTAAAAAAACAACTGCTGTGTTAAATCATGCAACATCGTTAATTATGCGCCGTCCCAAATTTCAATTTCATTTACTAGCTTAACGCTTGTGTAACGACATCTGCTATAATGTCAAACAGACTTGGATATAAAAAGCTGTGAGAGCTGGATGAGATGATTTTCATCATGTCGTTTTATCAGTTTAGGTATGGAATACTAAAAGTATGAGAAAACATTACTATGAAGTATGTATAGATCAAACCTAATATATAACAGTAATATTGGTCTACACTTTGTTGACAAGTATCTTCAAATGTTTTGTAATGACACAACTATTATAATGCAAAAAAAAAAAAAATAGAGTACACCTTATTATCAATGTCTGTACTACCTCATAGTTTTCGGATTCCTTGTACAGCCTTTTTGAGTTAGTGTTTTCTGCAAACCGTTTTTGGCATACTTAACCAATTTTACTTGATGACAATCTATTATTCTAGTTCTTCCAAAATCAATGGACTAAGTGTAGCAGTGAAAAGTTCTTTCTACATCATATTTATTATAACACAAAAGGTATCTATTGAGACACTTATGTGATGTGGATGGGCTGGTTATGACACTGGCATATTTTAGAGTTGGAAACGGGCTTCAAAGGAAACAAGCAATGATTTAGGTGAATGGGGTGTGTCATACAAAACTTTTGTAGATGGCGTTCTCGGCAAAGGTACATTTTTTTTACATATTGTGACATATATATTTTGTGAATATATTTATAAAAATTACAATTTTTGTTTGAAACTGAGAGACGATTGAGTACCAACGCTTATACGCCACCTGGTGAGGAAAAAAGGCAGTGATCCAACCCATTGTAATTATGTAATAAATTTAATGCTAGTATTAATCTGTGTTTTTGTGAACTTTTTTGTACGTGTCTTAAAAATTTACATAACATAACATACATATACATCACAACAACATCTAGGCCCCAAACTAAGCATTAGCTTGTGTTTTGGGTGCCAAGCGAAGACACCACAAACATATAATAATCAAGACCCTGATACCAGTATTAATATTCATCATATGAATACTGACCTGAATTAATTTTGACTTTCAATAAATGTGTGTAATGCATCTTACATTGAATAAAAAAAATTCATTTTTTTTATTTTATCTCAAGACATTCCTACATAAGTATGTTTTATAAAATGTGATATGCTAATTTCCAAAATGTTCACTGTCTTGGACTTCTAGTTTTCTTCTCTCTTACTTTGTTCGCTTGGTGTTCATTTTCGTTTTCTTCGCTTAGCGTGCAAGAGGCTCAACGATGGTAGATCGAAATATGGGGCAAGCTCTACCAATGTAGAAGTTTTCCCATTCTACCAAGAGCTTTTTCATATAGAAAAAACACAGATGAACACGCAAACAATTTATTAAAAAATTATAACAATTCACCAAAATCTTTGCTTGTGTCTTCGGGAGCTTAAACTATTTAAAAAATGGAAATATGCAATAATCCCTTACTTAATAATTACTTATTATAACTACTTATTTGACTGTCAGTACATAACCAGCCCATCAATATTTTAGGCTACCTATCTATTTAAGATTCCTATCTAGAATGAATGTGTTGGTGTATAGGCACCTTAATCACAGAACGCATTATTCTTTACGGCGCGCGGTGTTCACATTGACATGATGTAGCTTGTGGAGTCACAAATAGAATATTTAATCATAATTCCACTAGCTTTTACTCACTGGTACTTATTATAGGCAGTGTAAAATCCTTCAGTTGTCATTTCACTTTCAAAAAAATTATGTACATGCAAATAAAAAACATATAACAAAAACAATGTTGATCAAATAATCAAACAATTATAAGCTATTACTTACTGTCATAGGCAGCTTGAAACAAAAGCGGTAATATATGGAATTCGATACCATATAACTTGAAAACAAACATGGCATTACGCATATTGTTTTAAGTATCAATAATATAATTAAAATAAATACCTATAAAAATGATATATTAAAGATTTACTAATATTTGTATTAATTATGAAGGAATGTGCTAATCTGACTACAGTAAATACACATTCTTCATTGACGGATGCATTAAAGGGGAAACGTCTCAATCTAATTTTATACCCTCTATAAACATGCTTCCATTAGTATTGTTATTTTACTAAACACTATATTTGATTTAACAAGTGTCTGAAATGGATTGAATGGAATATGGTTGTATTTTATTTATACGTGACAATTTACTCCTAAATATAGAATAATTTGATGTTTGATTTAGTAATGCTATTCACAGTTTATATATTTATCTCTCTTCTAAGAAACACAATAATTGTACGCTATTTAAAATAAATGAAAAATTATAATATAGCACTGTGCAAATAAGTAACTAAAATAAACCAGCCTTTTGAGATAAATGCCAATTGTTTACAAAGCAACTTAATATTGTTTATTACAAAGCACTAAAAGCCCCCAGAATGCAGTTCCAACTAAATCTGATCTGTTAGTCTCAACTGTTTGTGCACTTCATAAAAGTATTCTATGTTATGAAAAATTTGTTAACAGTATGCATGAGATACCGGAAAGTATTATGTTATTATTATCAAACAAAATTTGTTTGTTCTGTATTTTCTATGTAACTCTATTACGGTGACATTACACTCTAACAAATATGCATGCAAACTGTGCTAGTAGGTAGTTAAACAGTACAGGAAAAAATTAGTATGTATGGGAAACCTCTTTTAGAATCTGTAGTTTATAGAATGCGCTGCACAAACTTGATAATAATATTGATGTATTTTTTTAACTTTTTAATGTCTTTAACATTAAGACATATGTGTTGTGGTTTCACTTTAGGGTAATTTTTTAGAAATATTTGTATGTGGAATATAATTTATGTATGAGTGTTTTATATTCAACTTTTTATTGAATTTTGATACAAGTGAACTACAATAATTTTCTAAGTTTTAAGTAAAGTGTAGTAATGTCAATAGCGTAATTGAACATTTAAAAAAAAAAATTAATAGAAAGAGTTCTCTAAATATATAATGACAGTGAAGAAAAAAGTATTTAATAACAAAGTCATGAATGTTAGAAATGTCCTGTTAGACAGAGAGGATGAAACTACACGTTATGACGTTAGGCCATTCAAAATAATGTAAAACTTTTTTTCAAGAAACAGACAGAGATAAACTTTTAATGGTTTAAATTCCATACTCTTAAATCAAATATAATTTTGTTTATAAATTTTGCTGTTGTGTAAAGTATTTTTTTTTTCATTTTCTTGATAAATATAATATTTTCAATATTAGTCAAATACCCTATTGTGTGTGTTCTGTTCACCTGTAATGCGTCTACATATAAGTTCAGTCTCATAGCATACATAAGTATGCAATATTAATATGTAAATTGTAAATAAATAAATAAAAAGAACTGTATCATCACCCTCATCTGTACTTGTGACTTGACATAAATGGAAATAGGATTTTTTGCCAATCGCTATGCCTATGCGTTTCAACTGTGCAAGAAAAACAGCATGTGATAGTTGGCGTGACAGCTATCAGTTCACAGTCATTTGCAAAGGGGATAGGTCATGATTGCAACTGAGATAGTCAATAGGCTTGCAGTTACATATGTGCTCTATGAAGTATGACACGATTATGACCGACTGGTTTATTTGCGTATAACTAGATAGGCAGTTATACATATTGTCAAACGAGTCGGTCATAGTTATGTCGGGCCCCACTGATTTTCAGATTGATGATAAAGGTATATGATTTGTTTTCAATAAAGTGTTGTATACTACAATCAATAAAGTGTTGTATACTACAACACATTTTTCAACAAAAAATATGTTCATGTTGCTGTTTTTGGTATTGGAGTGAAATACATTCCACTTATTTTCACACACATACCTATTTTTTACTTTTTCAACAACTATATAATGGCCTCTAACCTTATCTCTACTTTTCTATAAAAAAAAATAAATATTACGTTCTTGATTGTTGTTACTATACAATTAATCTTTTTGTAAAAAAATTTGTGTTCATCAGAAGCGTCTTGTATAAAAAAATATAAGCATCCTACTTCTTTAACTCCAAGATAAATATAAAAACTATTGTACTATCTAATAATTTTTCTAAAGTGATAATTTTTTGGGCTAAAATAAGTGAAAATATGCTGCAATGAAATAGTTTAATATTGTTTTCATGAAAAGATGTAGTTAGTTCTCTGTATGTTGTCGGACTGCTGCTAATAAGGTATCAATCTGTTTCACAGTCTGTACAATCGTCACATCCCTGGGTCAGCAGGGTGTTAATATAATATCTTGATATTGGAAATTTGTAAATGGAAAAATATGGGCTGTGTATGTTTCAAGCGTGGTTATGTATGCTGTGGTAGGTACTGGAATTTTTAGTATATTTTAGGAGATAGCAATATTGCATTGTCACAAACTTGATTATTTTAAATATTATAAATATACATTGAGACTAATAGATTCAGTTACATTCTGTTTGACTCTTGCATGTGAAATTACTTTGACGAATAACTTTACATTAATGCAGATTCAAAATTAAATACTGAGACATCTAATACATTTCTGGCGCATGTGATGTCAATATGGGACTATTCATGTCCAATAACTAACAGAATAGTTTATAAGATGATTATTTGAATTCCTTACATTTTTTTTTATTATTATTATTTTGTTATAACTAGCGATGTGTGAATTTTCTGTAAATTTTAATGTTTTAAAATATATTTACCGTGAACTCTCCAGTTACAGCATCAAAACCAACATGTACAGTATGTTCAAAGTTAGTGGGATAGCTGATATTAGGTTTGTTGTCATTGTGTGCTGTACTCTTGGAACCTTTTATTTTCGCTTTGAGTGTTTTCTTTTTCCTATCATTACTGTCATCAGGTTCTGGAATCATAAAATATGTACTTTTAAAAACACTGTAGTTCCAGATATATATTTTCATATTAATAATTCAGTATGCCATAAATTAATGTCAAGCGGACACTTAATTGTAGGTACTTAAATGAATTAATCTAAGCAGTCCTAGTAATCAACTGAAGCTTTATATAATCACGAAACATTATTGGTTTTCATTGAGGCAAGGTACCTTTGGGTAATGGTCTCATATCAACAGAAGCAACTGAATCTCCGCGGTCGGTGATACGGTTACTGGTAAGGCGCACCGGGGGCGCCGGTGGCTTGTCCTCATCACTTGACATTTTGTTGCTGTAGGGCCGTTCTGTTAATGCAAAAGTAGCAGTATGTTAATTGAATAATATGGGAACAAATAACGTTTTGGCATGCAGTGTTTTCGATTTTAAAAAACTCAATACACATTTTAATTTCGGCGATAGTATTTATCAGGTTCGGACAAGGTAAATGAACCATTATCGGGGGTTCTATATTTTCAGATCTTGACAGAATAAGTACAAACACTCGAGGATAAATCTATACTACGACAAAAAAATAAACTTTAGCTATTACTCATGGACGCGCCCCGCAAAGGTTTCTTTCACTGAGACAAAACATTTTTTTACAATTAATTTTTCTATTTACCTGCTACTGTAAAGAACAAGGGAAACAGATATACTACACTTGGGTTTTATCACATTTCATTTATATTTACCACAAAACTTATGTGTAAATAAATGTACTGCACAACACTCATATGTACGAAAATGAATCAACGATGACTTGAGCCGCCATTACTACAAGCAAGTCTACAGAGTAACATGCAAGTAACCACAGCCAGTACCTCAACTATAACATCTGACTCTGACACAGATGTATTTTGAGTACCGTCTAATCTGTGGTACCGTCGCTCATGCGTCACCTGGCGAGAGAAAAGGACAGTAATACACCCGATTCTCCTGAAATATTCAGGACTGTGCAATCCCAAAATTGTACTATACAAAAATGAAACCAACCTTTGTGTTATGCATAAGATTCACTTTAGATTATAATCTGTCAGGAGGCAAAATGAGTGCGAGGAAAATAGCTACCGGAGAATACCTTTGTCCCCTTCTAACACATACCATTGGAAAAAACCATTCCATCTAGTAGGTTCATTATCGATTTTTATAAATACGAATATTCGTACAATATTTATTTTCTGTGATTTCTGGTTTTGATAAGTTTTGGTATTCGGATGATAATAGTATTTTTGAAACTTATTACGTTACATTTTATAAATTTATCAAAATTTTCAGTATTATTAAAAAAGAATGTCTAAATTTATGGTTTTACACTGGCAACTAAAACGAGAATTTGGGCAATTTTGACGTGGGAATTGCCAAAGTTGAAGTTTTTGACGTCATATTACTAAGGTGTCCATAATATTCCAATATGTTGATATGAATTCTTTGCTAGTTGCTTATGATGTGACCGCAAGAATGAATTGTCGAATATTTCGATGAATATGAAATATGGAAACTTATGTATTTCTGTAAAGAGAAACTTTTCTGCCCAAGTAGAAAAATAATTTAGTTACAAACATCATTCGAGTTACAGGTCTGACATCATTCGGATTACCAATTTGACGTCATGAATTAATTCGGACGACTTCGGTGTGTGATTTTCATGGAGAGGGGACTCAGGATTTCGAATCCATCCTTATCTCCACCCTACCCTTCCTACCATATTTTTGGGATTTTCTGGTGCCAATCAAAAGAAAGAAGTTCATAGTTCCCCACCTAACAATTATTTCTTATCTCTGGGTTCCGCACCAGCGCTCAAGTGCAAGACATTTTGGCCTTAGAAATAATGTTTCGGAAACTAGAGTATTATAAAACGGTTTTTATCTACCGGATCATTGGAGATTTTTGGGATTGTCGATTTTTGTTGGAAGGGAAAGGAACTTGGTCACCTGTAGAAAGTTATATTTTTGGACTCCCACATTCGCTTAAGGCGGTAAAGCGTGATAAAATGGATGAGGAATATATTTCAGACATTTATATTTGGGTTATTCCTAATCTTTTGTGCAGCGTGTTTAAGCTCATTGGGATCGTTTTAATTTCCTGAGTGATTGGTTCTCCAAAAATACGTAACTTATCGCGCTTGTCTACTTACTTATGTGGAACTTAATTACTTTGTAAATAGAGGCGGTCAGCCGTCCAATTATAAATCACAATCTAGGTAGCTTTATTGCTGTGATCAAATCGGAGATTTGTATTCAATGCGATATTATACATGTAAGGGGAGCTTGTCGCTAATTTATTAAGGCGATTAAGGCTATTAAATCTAACTTTGAAGCTTTGATTTTTAAGAGTTCTAACTGCTTCACAATTTATTTTGGAGGTGATAATCATATTTTCTTGCGGGTTGCCGCTTTTAGTGACTAGCTTTCTTGGGGTTATATTTTAAATTTTGTAATAATAATAGAAAATAGCGTAGATACTATGTACAAAAACTTATGACGAACCAAAATCATAAGTTAGATCATAGTTATTGATTTGTGATTATTGATTACGCACTTGACTTGACTTGGTGTACTTTTTGATGACCTTGTGATTAGTTTTTGTTCTTAGTATGGCTACGGCACCAAATGATCCGACACACAATTGTTGTTCTTTGACTGTTCTTTAAGGTGTCGCGAATTTTAATTTAGATTTTTCTTAGGCACCTCTTACCTGCCAACTTTTCTATCACACACATCCGCGATTTAAATCTTTGTCATCTTTCTCATTTATTCGTTCTTTTAGTAAATAAACTTGTTATTATAGAGCACTAGCAACAAAAGTCAAAATGAGAGAAAAAAAACCAAAAGAATGAAAGTAAATTATTATCATCCTAAAAGAAAAGAGAGAAAGGGACTTGGATCTCGCTATTTCATATCTTCGTTTCGTAAAGCCGAGTGCATTGTCCTGAACTTAGTATTACGTCCATGGGCTGCACATGGGCTGCACACCACAGCTGCATCGGCTGTGGCTGTCATCAGCAGCCAATCAGCAGATTGCAGCACAGAGTACTTTAATTGCAGCAGCAGATCCAGTTCAGCAGTAATCCTCAGCACTGTGATCTGTGAGCAGCAGCTGTCTTCAAAAAATTGATTGAGATTTGAGTGGATTGAACATAGTGTTCTGCACAAGTGTTCTGTGGGTTTGGAGAGTAATCTGTGGATTGGAGGCTGGAGCACGATTGGAGTTCTAAATTGTGCGAAAAGAAGGTGTACTTTGTAAAGTTGTGATCTCATATACTAACAAAATTAATAAAAACTTACAACATATATTTATCATTGTGATATGCTAGATCTACGTACTTAATATGGATGGAGCATCAGAAACTGTGGTACTGTATACGTAGCGCCGTTTATGACATTTGGAATAGCCGAAAAAAAGAATCTAAGAAAATTGATGGAAAATTGTATATTTTTTATCATTTAGTTTGTATGCGCAACTACATTTAAATTTGTTTTAGAATGAAGAACAGAACCCAAAGAAGAATCCTTTCGAAGAATTAAGTAGAGATGATTTAATAAAGAAATGCAAAGGTCTACTTGTTATTGCACAAAAAGCCAAACAAGCTAAAATTGGTAAATGTGTTTATAATCAATATTAAATATTAGAGCAGTAGCATAATTAAGTTTGGGTTGGGTTTCCAAAACTACCACTGTTACAGTGCATCCGCTCAAATGGTTTGCTCGCTTTATAAAGCCACCGGCTAGACTCAGTCCACACTGTCCACCTGCTGTGTATGTTGGTGTGTCGCGCTTTTATAATAAACATATAAAATAATTCGGTCGGTGTATTCGGATGACTAATATTCAAATATGTATAAGGGTATTGACCACTTATACTAAAGTCCAAATCAGTGACCCCAATGTCGCAACATTTTCCGATCATTTTTCGCTGTCATTTATTTTTATTGAAAAACAATATTTCTGCTAGGTCAGTACATGTGACATCGCACGGCCCAAATACTTTGGACTCTTAGATGACACCAAACATTTTCTGATTGGCCAAATACAAAATGTATAAAATACCTAGCAACAATATGAATTGTTACCAGTAGAAACACTACCGCACTCAGGTACGCAAGTCCTTGTCAAGGCTTGTGTTCTATAATATTGTGAATATTTTTTGTATAAAGTTTATTAAATTCATTTTATTAGTAATTCCATTATTGTTTTACTGCAACATCTACTGGTCGGCGAGGCGCGGCTGAGGACACAAAAACCTTCCCTTCTTTCTACAAGTACAAAAGTCAGACAGATGTCAACTTTCCTAGGAAGTTCAACCCCATTACTTTCTTACCCCCTATATATGTATTTTGATTTTCCATTGTCTCATTAAAGTACTTGGTGTAAAAATAAGAAAAAATGAGGTACTAATTAATTTAATGACATATTTGTTTTTACATAATTTCCAAAATACCCTGCAGGTGTACTGCAAACCATTTGAGTGGACGCACTGTATAAAATGTGTTAAAATATCTATTGTTTTGGGTTGGTAATTAGAAGAATGTGATAAGTCACCCAGAAGCCTTTTGATCTATTAGAAATTTAGCTTTCATAGGTTGATGGTCCATTATTTCTTAAATGATGGATTAGTTTAGGTTTTTCATATCAATGTGAGAAGCGACAAACCACCCAGAAGATGAACATTATATAAGTAATTTACTATTAGTTTTAAGTATTTTAATGATAGGAATGCCTGTAACAGGTACATATTTTTTAATTTTGGTTTTTTTTGCATTTCTAAATTCTAAAAGTTTTGTGCACTCGCCCTGGCTGCCCACCACTAAATTATTATTAATACTTTAGGGTGCTAGTTTGGGAAACCTGTTCAAGTTTTAGTAAAAGGTGATATCTAGTAACATAATGTGTATTTTTTTTTTTTGTATTTCAAATCTAAATTGAAAGGGATCAACTTTTTTAATTGTGTTGAAACTTGAAATACCAATATTTTAAAATTTTATGTATTTCTGTAATTCATCTTGAGAATAGAGTCTACTCCTTATGACGCAATTATAAAGTATAGTATTTATGTATTTGTAAACTGAATATTTACAATATTTCATCCATGTGCAAACATCAGAAACATGTTCTCTGTGCAGGTTTAATGGAGCAAATTTCTTCATACATGTTTGTTCTGGTTCGTTGTGGGTCAGACGCTGTCAATGTCTGCTGTCACAGAAGTCACGATGTCTGCAGAGCTTCTGAAATTTATTTGACTCAAATTTTTATAAATTAAAATGTCATTGCTCAATATGCCTATGGCAGCAATTGAACCCATAACTTTTGTATCAAAGGCGTAGTGCTTAACTAATCAGCCACTGCAGAGTGGTTTTGTCTCAGATTTGGATATTGGAGCTTCTGAGCCATAATCAAACATTAGCCTAATATGTTGTATTTAATTAGCTAACATTTTGGTTTGTAATACTGATACATGTTATGGATTTGTTCTCACGATCCGTCTTTGTGCTATACCCTCTATACAAGACTGTAAAGTTTAGGTACCTATTTAGAAGCATATTCATAATTTATATAATAAATTGTCCATCACAGATTTGCAGAATGAAGTCACAAGTTATAAAAAGGAAATTGACACATTTAAAAATGATAAAGCCGCTGATGCTGAGAGTATCCGGACATTGCAAGAATTTGTCAATTCTTTAACAGAACAGAAATTGAATTATATAACTGAAATAGATGCAGCACAAAATAGAATTCGATTATTAGAGTCCACATGTAAAACTTACCAAGATGATTTAAATCAAATGAAAGCATTGATCATTGTTAAAGATAATTTAATACAGAAAATAAAAAATGAGTCGTCTAATTTAGATAGTGAAGTTGTTTCTTTGAAAAGACAAAATAATAGGCTTTTGGAAGAAAATGAGCAATTAATAAATCAATTATCTGAATTGGAGACAAAAGCTGTAGAATTCAATGAGATAGGTCTGCAACAACGAGAACAACTATGTTTATTAGAAGAAAATGTAAATAAAGGTAAAATGTAAATATAAATAAAATCACTAAATATTTAAATATTCAATAATTAATAAAACAATGAAAACTTTGATTTTTTATTATATCTACACTGTAGATATTAAATATTGAAATTTACATAAGTAGTTAGCAATTTTTAATAATTCCCATCATGTAGACTGTGCTTGTACCTTTAAATTATTGTAAATTATCTTAAGATAATGATGACGTTTCAGGAGATGTTACAGTTGAAATAAAAGGTTTTAAAGAAAAACTGGCAAATGTGGAAAAAGAATTGGCTGCCAAAGAATCTGCCAATTTAGAAATTCAAAAGAGTTTACAAGAGTGCCAAGATAAACTTGACCAAGTAACAATTCAGTATGAAAGTGAAAAAGATAAAAAAGAAAAAGCGAATATTAAATTAAGAAGTTATAAAGATAAAATATTAAAGTGTTCAGCGTGCATAAATCAACTGAAAAATTCTAGGTTCATACTTTCAAAAACTGTACGAGACTATTCAGAGAACATTCCAAAGTGGCAAAATGACATTATCAAGGCATCAAAAATTCTTGACAGTCAAATATCGCAATTAAACAATGAAAATGTACTATTGAAAGAACAATTAGATGATATGCAACAAAAACATACTGATATAATGAACCAGAACAAGGTACTAAATGAGAAAATCCTTGGTATGAAATCAACTTCTGTGAATGATAATCAGAATATGAATCAACAAATGGAGACAGTATATTTGCAAATAAAAGCATTAGAATCAGAAAAGTCAAGTTTAGTAAAAGAAAAAATGAATGCTAAAGATCAGATAGCGGAATTAGAGAATAGAAATAAGATTTTACAAAATGAAAACAAAATTTTAAGCTCTCACTATGAGTCAACGAAACTTAAACTAGACAAATTATCCCGTGAAAAGACTTCCATGGAAAGTGAATATCAAAGTAATGGATTAGAAGAAATAAACCAGCTCAAAATAGAACTCAAGAACTTAAAAGAGCAATATGAATTAATAAAAAAAGAAAATGAAAATCTTAATGATTTGAATGGGCTTCTTAAAGAAGAAGTAGATACTCTGCAAATGTCACTAGAACAACCTAATAATGACACTGATAATTTGTCAGATTTAAATGTTTCTCTGCAGGCTGATATAGTCAAATTAGAAACCAAGCTTTCTGCATACAAACAAGAAAATGCATCTCTTTTGATAGCAATAAAGGAATCTCGAGCAAAATTGAAAAACTATGAGGCACTCTTAGCAGAAAATGATGATGCGAAATCAAAGCTTGCGGGATATAAAACTGAAAACGCAGAGCTTCTTAGTGAGATGAAAGAAATTAATCAAGTTTTAAAAGAGCGAGGAGAGACAATATCCAAACAACAAAAAGCAATTACTGAAATGGAACGACTTATTGAAACATTAGAAAAAGATAGAGCAAATATGATCCAAAATGAAGATGATCTACAGAAACGCTGTGCGTCGTTGGAGGATGATTTAAAAAAAATACAACAATCAAATAATAGTCATATTCAAGTAGATGAACAAATTATAATTGAACACAATAATGCCTTAAAAGATTTAACTGAAAAGGAGGCCGTCATCTCTCTTCTGAAGGAAGAAATAGAAAAGTTAAAGCAACAACATTTTCCAAGTATGATTTTGTTTTGGGTTCATATTTATGATTAGGATTACTGTAATTTTGCTGGTAGTTTTACAACAAATGTTTATTTGCAGTGGAATTGCCCAATGAAGATATGTCGACGTCAACAACTTCAAAAGCCGAAGAACATTCCAGAATGAAAGATTTGGATGATACATTTGAAGAGAAGTGTGTCATATATTTGGACTTTAATAAAATTCTTCATAGATTATTAACATTATTTATTGTTGTTTTTATCATTTGCAGGTACAGCAAATTAAGAATATTTGCCCTGAAACTAAAAAAGCGTCTAAATGAAAAAACGGTTCAGTTGGAAAGCGCAGAAAAAGATAAAACTAGGCTAGAGAAGATGTTGAAAGATGAGACTCTACTTACAAGACAAGAAGTACAAAAAGAAAATGAAATCGGCAGGAAATTCGATAAGGATGAAATAAATAAAAATGATAGTTTTGATATCAAGACAAATGAGACAAAAATAGAAGAGCTAACTATGTCTCTTGAAACCACTTCATTGGAATTACAAAATGCTAAAGGTAAATAGATTACAGGTAATCTATAATTATTTGGTTCTTATAGTATTGTATATTTATTAAAATACACATATATAAAATTTACAGCTGATTTAGCAGCCAAAGAACAACTTCTGGCTAAAGAAAGAGAGGAACACAGAATCACAAAAGATAATTTGGAAAAAGCCCGCCGTGATGTCAAAAAGAAAAGTGTGCTTAGCCTGGAAATGGAGGACTATGAACGGTCTATGAAAGATCTGACTGCTAAAATGGAAGATAATAAAAAGAAAATGGTGCAGGTAATTAGCTAAATATATATAAGACATAAATGAAACAATTTCAATTATTTCCCTGATTGTTACTAAACTTTTAAAGCATAGCCAAGAAATCATATGAATATATTTTGACAGATGGAATCTACAATCGACACACAAGAAGGAACTATAAATGCAATGAAAACACAAATAAAACTATTAGAAGATCAAATCAAATCTGAAGAAACACAAAACAAACTTGTGAAAGAAGACTTACGTCATGCGCAAGACGAAATCAAAGAAAAAGAGAGCGTAATACGATTAAAAAATGACATCATCACTAAGTTAGAACTCGAACGGGAAGATGATAAGCGTAAAAATGAAGAATTGAATATAGAACTGACAGCATTGCTCAGTGAAAAGGAGAAGACAATCACGGAATTGTGTGAAGAAAGATTAGAATTAAGCAGTCGGTTAAAGAAAATGGAATTCAAGTGCGCCGATTTAGAAGAAACTCAGCGTATTACGAACATCGAATTAGAAGATTTGAAAACTGAATATACAAGTTATAAGGTATATTGATAATTTTCCCATGTATATTTTTCTTCTTTTACTATCCAATGTAAGTACTTAATTACCAAGTATTCAACCCCACATGTATTGTTTGCAAGGGGTCTTACGTCATCCCTTGTTTTTGATTTTAGGAGTCAAAAAATATTTCACGTTAAGTTTCCAATCTTCCATTAAATCATAAAGACAATAATAAGTATTAACATAATTCCTATTAATACTTTCTACATCATCTGCACTAACTTTCGGAATCTGGTTTTATGTTGATTGTGTACTAAATATTAAATTTGTAGTTTTTTTCATTAAAACCTAATATTATTAAAAGATGAGTGACATTAATAACATAAATTGAGGAGTTATAGAATGAACCTATAAGTCAAAATGTCATGTATAATTTTGTCATCACACTACTTTTATTTCATAAAGATATGAACAACCTAGCAAACGTTAATTCCATATAGTAAATTATTTTGACAGCAGCGTTTGTTTTTAATAGAGTCATAAATGTCATTTAACAGTATTGAAGTGACATTACGCAATATTGCGGGGTTGAAGACGGGGCGCGGGGATTTCGCGAGGTTGAAGACCGGCGCGCGGGGATTTCGCGAGGTTGAAGACCGGCGCGCGGGGATCTAGCGCACTGAAACTCGGACTAAAATTTGACATCTTACACCAGCTAACTGTTACTATAGTGTGAGTGGTTAGACGGTAAACGCAGAATAGCGCTTCTGTACATTTATGGTTAATTCAGTCCAGCTAAATAAAAATTTTGGTATATTGTGTAGTCCATGAAGACAGAAAGTAATATTAGTAATAAAATAAAGTTTAACAACACCAAACTGTACTGCTGTGAATGTTTGGCTACAATTAATGTTAGAATTTATGAACAATGTACCTTCTTAGTTTATTGTATCAGTTTAGTTTTTTTTTACTTTTACTCTGTCGTACCCATTGTTGTTACTTTATATCATTATGGTTTATGACGGGATTGACATGGTCATTACAGGTACGGGCACAGGCTGTGTTGCGCCAAAATCAAACTGTGGATCACAGTCAGGAAGAGCAATTGAAAGAGGAAGTGGCGGCTCTTAAAGCACAAAAAGAGTCACTCACTGCTAACTTAACGGTTATACAGTAAGTTGTGACTTTTTGGCAGTAACAGATTTTGTAAATAAAAAAAATATAATAAATAGGTGACCTGGGGGAATTCCGAAGTTGGGTATATTCCGAATTTTTGAAAGTTCTACTAAATGCGGCGATATTTGTATAATGGCAACATTCGTCTAGAAACCATCATGAAGTTCCCACCGATTTAGCTGATGTAAATAGTTATCAGTGACTGGACGCATGCAGCATCCCCGTACAAAAAAAAAATTTAAAAATTCAATTGTTTTTCTGGGTAATTCCGATTGGAGAGCGGAAAGCGTAGCTATTCTTTGAAGGAATGCAACAGTATTTTAGTGAGAGGGGTAATTGCGATTGAAAAAGAAATGTGAACTTTAAGTTCAGATGTAATAGAACCTTTGTGAATATTTTTAATGTTATTCGGAATTACATCAGCATGTTTCGGAATTCCCCTTGTACAAGAAATTAATAAATATAGTTTTTTGATACTTGTATTTATGGAACCCAACGATATTACAGAGATTTATTGATACAAAGCACATGTTCGTTTCTTAAATAAACAGAAGTAATATAAAGTTGATAGAAAAATTGATAAGCAATTTAGTAATTGACCGAAATAGAAACCCCCTGTCAATCTCATTGAAAATCCTGCCGGAATTCCCCCAGGTCACCTTATCCCATATGATAGCTTACATAGGATTGGGCTTGCGTCGGCGGACGACAAAAGCACAGAAGCTTTAATACATACAGTTTTTAACACTGATATGGATTAAAAAACAAAGTTCATTTTATAGTTTTGGTCAATTTGTGACCTTGTTTTGTACGCAATAAAATAGATTTTGAAGGTTCAGTTTCTTTAAATTGGCCACCACGTCTCAGTTTTTGTCTTGATCGTTTTGCAACCTTGTTGCAAGAATAATGCAGATTTTTGGTCAGCCACATCACACTTTTTGTTGTGTCAATTTGGAATTCTCTGCTTTTTTCATATTTCACATCCACGGTTGTTAGTGGGGGTTGTAGGGAACATTCTTTAAGTGTGGAATTAAACAAAGTTGACGATTGTCTGGAATAATGCGAATGATTCTATGTTTTTTTCATATTTCACATCCACGGTAGACAGTGGGGGTAGCAGGGAACATTCTGTAATTGTCTAATTAAACAAAGTTGAAGATTTTCTGGAATCAATTGAATCTGCGATACTCTTAGTCCTATCAGTAATTTGATTGGATAGTGAGATCTCAAAAATGAAAAAGAAATTTAGATTATCAAAAATTTCGATTTTGTACCAAAACAAATGTATTATAAAATAATGTAGTTTTAATTCATTTATTTCATATGAACAATATAATTTATTTTAAATTATCCCTTTGCTTAGATAGTGCCTAGTCAATAATAATATTAATAGAAATAAAATATTGTTAATTTTATTATTTTTAATTTAGACAGAAATATTCGGAATTGCGAGCGTTGTACGAAAGTGAACGTCGATCCGCTACCGAGGCGATAGCGGAGGCGGGTCGTGCTGCCCAGCGCACAGCTCGGCTGCAAGCTGACTTGGTTCGACTCACAACACAAATAGACACCGAACGAGCGCATCATAAATTACAGGTAATTTCCGATATATTTATTGCTAGTTACATTAATAATAATGGTACTTGAGTATTTTTTATATAGATCCATTTTAGAGAAGTATAACTACCATGGGTAAAGTAGATATTTTCTCTCAAATGTTTACACACAGTATTAAAGTCCATTTTCAAACAATTTTTTAATGTGTCTCGAAATATTACATTATGATGCAAGTATGGTAAGCTGCATATTATAGTTGAGGTGTTTATAGGCACAAGGCAAAGCTGATAACTATAATAGCCAGTAGCTTACTGAGTACGAGCATCATTCGACGTTTTTCAATACATTTGCGATTAAAATTAAGTAGATACTTCAAATGTAATAATGACGGGAGCTAAGGGCGCGAGCGGGTTGCTTTTCGCGGTTTACGCATGTCTTACAAACAGAATGCTCGTTTGTGATTGGCGTGAAGTAAAAAGGCCTAGTACTGTAAAATACACATTATGGTACAAGTTTTGATGTCATAAAGAGTGTATTAATAGCAAATATATTGAAAAAATATTTATATTCATAATTAAAATTCAGTATGTTTTATCCTAAGTCTATGTATGGTTTTTATATGAATAGGTTTTTTTTTTATAATGTATTCAGTATACAGGATTATTTTTAATAGTGCATGAAATGCAATATTTCTTTTCTTTGATGAAAATAAAAGATATATTTTTCATCATCAAAATTAGTCATAAAAACCGAAATTAATTTCTACCAAACCTTTCCATATGACAACCGATTCTATGGTTACCCTACGCGTACGAGCGTTTCATTTCACACTTAGTGTTAATTTTATGCTCGTAATTTCTGTATATAAATCTTTTATGTGGTCGCTAGCGAGTAAACCACTTGAAGCTTGAATTATATTTAGATTTTAAATATATTTTTGATTATGTAGAATTATGTACTATTGATACTGACACATGAAAAAAAAATTGTACATTGAAAATAAAATAACCTTTTAATCATATTGGTGATGTCATTGTAATTTTTTTTTATCAGACATCTACGCTGACTCAATGCTACAAAACACAAATAACTGAGTTGGAGACTAAGCTACAAAAAGAAACAGATGAACTTAAAAAACAATTAGCAGCCAGTCAAGAGAGATCTAATAAGGTTGACTCTGCTCAAGACAAATTAAACAGAAACATTGAATCGTACATGCTACCAGTGATACCGAAAGATGAAGGTAGCGACAGTGAAATTGATGTAAATGTATCAATGCTGCCACGAGAAGAAGGAGAGGTGAGAATTCAAAAAAAAACAAGACTATGTTACTTTTCGATACAAAATTATGCATTTCAGGAGTATAGATTTTATGAGTTCTACTGTTACCAAGCTTAAAGTACCAAAATTGACAGCAGCTGCAATTGACGCTCATAGCAAAGATAGCATTTCAGTCTTTCTGTGCAACCATCTAAACACTAGTGTATTAGTGGGTACGTTTGCATTTTGTATGCGAAACAGGTGACGATTATCGTACGTGAACACCCGCGCAACGCTTTCACACCCGCCGTTTGTGTTCTAATTCGATACATATTACAAATTGCGAATGCACACCAACTACACCATACATTACTTTCACTTTCTTCCTCTATGTTACAATCATTATGGGTAAAGAAACATAATTAGCACCAAAGAACAAAGCCCAGTATTGACCCATACTATTGATTATTTGTTTAAAAAGAAAAAGGTTTAAGAAAATCAATGTCAAAAATAACGTCACGCGAAAAGATATAATTTCGATTTTGTAATTTTCTATTGATTGGGGATTGGTATACTCAGAAAAAGAAGTAGTTAAATTGCGATGGAGTAGATCAAACATTCAATAGACCCAGCGAAAGGAACTGAAATCGAATTGGTTGCTATATTTTCCCATAGATGGCGCTATCTAAGTTATTATCCTTTGCAACAGATTGCGCTATCACTAGAGCTGTCTTGAATAGAACTTAGTTATTCAATTATTAACAAAATAAATAAAACTTATAAGCTTTCAAACACGTAACATGTATTATTTCGGGAAAATACGTATTGCTTGGAATAAAAACATTCAAATGCAACTGCGTGACATATAAAGATGGCGTCACATGTCTAAGTTTTTATATATGGTATCTCAAAAACGCCGCTTCTTGAAAATATATTCTACTGACAATTTTTTTAAAAGACTATTTTTGTGGGTGATATATTTCAATTTGAGGCGGATGGGCATTTTCACTTGAATGTTCTAGTTAGAATAAATGTTACATGTTGTCTATATTACAAAGGATTCTCATTGGCAGTAGAAGCTAAACATTTGTTTCTGTCTGTACATAAGTTTAATTAGTTTTTGGCGTTGATGGGCCCGTAGTGTATATTTACCATAATAGTCAGGGAGTTCATGACTAATTATTGTAGAAGTTTCTAAAATCGAAATTTTTGACAAGTGATTATCTAGATATAAATATAGAGCTTATTTCCACACAGCGATCAGTCAGCTAGGTATATTAAGGCCCTTTTTATAATGTAATAGTTTAAAAAAACGCAATTATCTATTTTTTTTTCTTTGTATACCTTCCGCTAGTTGTTATTCACACAAAAAGCGCGGCATCGATTTAATCAACTTTTCAGAAATCGTTTCAAAATTGCTTTAATATACAATATGTCCGAAAGGCCAATGATATCCTATCCTAGTTTTGGCACCCGAAAAACTATCGTGAGTAGTCAATTTTCTCGGAATTCTTAAAAGTGCCAAATCAAATACTAAGACACTTTTATTAAGATTATATTTAGTTATTCTGGCTATTCATGAGCTGGCCTATCAGCCCTGCACGAAATATTGTTGACTTTTGGGACACATATATTGGCACCGGTGCTGCTGACTCGCTGAACACCAAGAAGTGTTTAAATATTCGTGAGGGGGTTGCGTTTCCATCCATCTGATTGCCTGCGTTGTCTATGAATGAGCACTGTAACTGATCATTTACCAAAAAGGTTTTGGCGCATGCACATTATAGGGTTCCGAATCAGCGCCGTCACCGCCGCCATCGAAACCGTATTTGTCGGGAGGCAACCGATCGCCAGTGCCGCTGGAGCGATTGCTCGAAGAAGGTGTGCCAGAAGACGAAACCATGGACACCGCTTCACTCGCGCTTACTCCAGAACAGGAAGTCGGCGACTTGCGTCGTAAACTACAAGCGCAGATACAAAGGTATGAAAAAAAACCTACAAACGTCACAATACAATTTAGTAAGAAAAAAAATCAATCCCTTCATTTATTTACTTGTGTTATTGAAATACAAGTATACACAGTATGGCAGTGATATAAGATGATATATCAATAGATGTACTCTTTAGGAAAGTAACTTTGCCAGTGTGATATTGGTCGCAAGCCATGCATAAATTACGTTACACGTTAATAGGCTGTGGGAGGGGGGTCAACGAAGTGTGTCATCGTGTGACAAATGGGAGGACGAGTCATAAGCTTCGTGATATCACAGTCATATATAATTCTAAAGTATTAAAACTTTAGAGAAAAACTTTAAAATATTACCATCTCATCAGTACTATAAAGTTTTTTTTATTTGAATAACTTTTTGGCACATGGCGGCCGCGCGTATTTACGCTCCTTGTAGGTACGTAGGTAGTGCGGTGCGTCGGCCGCCTTTGACATACACCGAAAGGCCAATACCGCCTTTGAGGCTTCGAAAAAAGGCGGCGCACGGTGGTCTGAAAATCGAACTCCATACTCATAGAATCGCAATGTAAAGAATTAAAAAAAATTCCAATTTTTAATAATACAGTTAAATTTATAATTATATTGTTACCTATTATTATATACCTATAGCAACGTCTATAAAATATGACACTAAAGGCAGTATTACACTAACGACTGTAAACAAATTTACAGCTGGTATAACTACGACATCAATTTTATACCTACTAATTTACAACGATTACTTTCTACAGCGAACTAATATACTACATAGTTTTATTTTTGGATGTAAAACATTCAGGATTACATAAAAACATGAAGCAACTGTGATGTTTGTATAGTATTTACGATGATAACTCTCTGTAATAAAACTAAAATATTTCAACTAAAACAAAAACATATTGGTAAAATTATTTAAAGCAAGGGCAATAAAAGTAAGAGTTTAGTCAGTATTGTATAATCGATAGTATGATTAAGTATAGCCAAGCAAATTGCAGTGCCTGCAAAGGAATGACAGCTGTGAAATCTGTCAATTAAGAGCCTTATGTACCTACCTGTGATAGCAATAAATGATTACTATTAACTACTACTAACAGAGAGCAACTTCGCCATCACCAAAGTCCTCTAAATCCGAGTCCATCACCATATTCCTACATCGTTACTAATGAGGAGAGGTTTCACATCATCAGTGACGGTTGTCTTTGTAGATTTTCTCAGCACAGGGAATATGCAGTTGTTGTTATGATAAATTGTTGTTACAGTCGTTAGTATAATACTGCCTTTAGTGTCATATTAAATTTTACCGACTTTGCTATAGATACATACACAATTGTGATGTATAATTTTAGTTGTAACTAGCTTTCCGCCCGCGGGCTTCGCTCGCGTTGACCACAGTTGTACTGGGACAGTTAAAGGAACGCGACGCTTCAGAACATTGTAACACTTTCTAGAACATTCTGAAACATAACTGCCTGAGAAATCTCTATACCTAATTTCAAAAAAATCCATTTAGCATTAAGAATAGCTATCCCACAAGTCGGTCCCAAAATCAGTTAGACATTTTGGAGATTAACTGAAACAGACAGACAGACTAACAGACACTACGATTTTCTATATGTATATAAAAAAATTGCTTTTCACTCTTGACAACGCCCTCACTATATTTGCAAAATTTCAGTAAAATCGGATCAGCCGTTTCTACGATTACTCCTAACAAACAGACAGACAAACACACAGACAAACAAACTAAAAGTAGCGTATGTCACTTCTCACACCCGCTTTTCACGTCTGCAAAGTTTCATTAAAATTGTAACGTTTAGAGTTTAGCTCAAACAGACAGACAGACGGCCAGACAAACAAAAATTATTGAATGTCACTCCTGACAATCTTTTAATCACATCTTTGAAAGTTTCATTGAAATAAGTTCAGCGCTTTCGGAGATCAGTTCGAACAAACAGACGGAAGACCGACAAACAAAAACAAACGGACAGAGATAAACAAAAAATGTTGTATGTCATTCCTGATAATCTTTTTATCATATCTGTGAAGTTTCATTGAAATTAATTCAGCCGTTTCGGAGATTAGCTCGAATAGACGGACAGACAGATAAAAAAATTTGGTCATGTGGTCATATAGATCTGGTAAAAACATCAAGTTTGAGTACCAACACGATTGGTCTGCGATTGATGGTTTTGAAAAAATAAGCATTTAAAAATGTGGTCACACGGTCAAATAGATCTCGTTAAAACATCAAGTTTGAGTACCAACACGATAGGTCTGGGATTGATGGTTTCGAAAATATAAGCATTTAAAAATGTGGTCACGTGGTCATATAGATCTCGTCAAAACATCAAGTTTGAGTACCAACACGATAGGTCTGCGATTGATGGTTTCGAAAATATAAGCATTTAAAATTGTGGTCACGTGGTCACATAGATCTCGTCAAAACATCAAGTTTGAGTACCAACACGATAGGTCTGCGATTGATAGTTTCGAAAAAATAAGCATTTCAAAATTTAGTCACGTAGTCACATAGATATCGTCAAAACATCAAGTTTGACTACCAACACCGATAGGTCTGCGAATGATGGTTTCGAAAAAATAAGCATTTCAAAATGTAGTGACGTAGTCACATAGATCTCGTCAAAATATCAAGTTTGAGTACCAACACCGATAGGTCTGCGAATGATGGTTTCGAAAAAATAAGCATTTAAAAATGTAGTCACGTAGTCACATAGATCTCGTCAAACATCAAGTTTGAGTACCAACACGATAGGTCTGCGATTGATGGTTTCGAAAAAATAAGCATTTCAAAATGTAGTCACGTAGTCACATAGATATCGTCAAAACATCAAGTTTGAGTACCAATACGATAGGTCTGCGAATGATGGTTTCGAAAAAATAAGCATTTCAAAATGTAGTCACGTAGTCACATAGATCTCGTCAAAACATCAAGTTTGAGTACCAACACGATAGGTCTGCGATTGATGGTTTCGAAAAAATAGGCATTTCAAAATGTAGTCACGTAGTCACATAGATTTCGTCAAAACATCAAGTTTGAGTGCAAACACGATAGGTCTGCGAATGATGGTTTCGAAAAAATAAGCATTTCAAAATGTGGTCACATGGTCACATAGATCTCGTCAAAACATCAAGTTTGAGTACCAACACGATAGGTCTGCGATTGATAGTTAGGAAAATATAAGCATTAAAAAATTTGGTTACGTGGTCACATAGATTTCGTCAAAACATCAAGTTTGAGTACCAACACGATAGGTCTGCGATTGATAGTTTCGAAAATATAAGCATTAAAAAATTTGATCACGTGGTCACATAGATTTCGTCAAAACATCAAGTTTGAGTACCAACACGATAGGTCTGCGATTGGTGGTTTCGAAAATATAAGCATTTAAAATTTGGTCACGTGGTCACATAGATTTCGTCAAAACATCAAGTTTGAGTACCAACACGATAGGTCTGAGATTGACAAAAAACAGCCTATGTCACCCCCGATAATACCCTCTACACGTCTGCCAAGTTTCATTGAAATCGGTACAGTCGTTTCGGAGATCAGCTCGAACAGACAGACAGACGGACAAACAGAAAAACTAAAAGCAGCCTATGTCACCCATGATAACACCCTCTGCACGTCTGCCAAGTTTCATTGAAATCAGTTCAGCCGTTTTTTGAGATCAGCTCAAACAGACAGACAGATGGACAGACAGACAGATAAAAAGTACCCTATGTCACCCGCGGTAATGCCCTCTGCACGTCTGCAAAGTTTCATTCCAATCGGTTCAGCCGTTTCGGAGATTAGCCGGAACAGACAGACAGACAGACAGACAGACAGACAGACAGACAGACACTCCAATTTTATTAATATAGATATATTACTCAAAACGTTTTACATTGAAAAATATACGTGTTTTATTTTATTTAACCACAAATGAAAATAATTTTGCGATAAAGTCTTATCTGGGGGCACGGCCGTGCCCCCACCAAGTCGAGCGAAAAAGCGTCACGGCCGTACCATCCTTTTCTCGAAGCAATTCAGACCATTTTCGACCCCCTGTAACTTCGTTGTGGATAAAACTAGAAGACTGAAATTTTCAGTAACCATGCAGGCATATTATATAAGCATATTTTCAAATTTCATTCAATTGGAACCAGTATTTTTAAGAAATTATAACGGGTCAAATTTCTTCATTTTGTCACTCACTGACTCACCGATCATCAAAATTCTAAGGCACTTCTAGCAGACCTAGAAGCTTCAAAATTGGAATATAAGTAGTGTTTGGTGTATGAATCAAGGAAAAACTAAAAAATCTAGAAAAGACCGCAAAAAAAAAAATAAGCCCATACAGCCAAGTCTTCAGTTAAATTTTTCAATATTGGCTTTATTCGTAACGATGTTTTATTACGGCAGTTATTATTATATTGCGTGCGAAGCCGCGGGTTTAAGCTAGTCCCATATAAATATAGGCGCATGGTAGTGCCCCTGCCAAATCGAGCAAAAAATGGGTATTCCCGTCATGAAAACACGTGTATTAAATTATTTATTAATACAAAAAACGTACCTACGTGCGTATTCGTACTTATTACGAGTGCGTAAGGTTGTATAATATATCTTAGAAAAACTATATACATATAGATATACATATAGACAATAAGTAGAAGGTACCGATAAGGAAAAAAATAGAACTGTCTACAAAATACAAAAAGAAATGAGATCCCATCAAAAACAATACTTGTCAAAAAAACCAAGTCTCGCAACTCAGTTGTTCTGCGGTAAAAAGTTGTGAGATCCATGTAATACCAAGTCGGTTATTAATTTATTCGGTTACAAATATATTGAGACTTGGCCATCGCACTAAATAATTGAATTTACATGTGTTTTCAGGCGATTGAATTTACACGTGTTTTCAGGCGATGGCCAAGTCTCAATATATTTATAACCGAATAAATTAATAACCGACTTGGTATTACATGGATCTCACAACTTTTTACCGCAGAACAACTGAGTTGCGAGACTTGGTTTTTTTGACAAGTATTGTTTTTGATGGGATATGTATTTATTAATTGTTAGATAAATTTACTAAGTAGTTTAAATAGTGTTTTTACCTTCGAAACGATAGGCAACATCATTTAATCATGTCAGTGATTTGAAAAATCGCATACGGAAAATTCAAAGTTTCAAATGTCAGTTAAACGCAAAGCGTCACCCAACGGTACATGAGTTGTATGTCATCGTGATCGCCGTGTGAGGTGCAATAGGTCATGGGAGCACCAGCCTTTCAGTTCCCTTCAGTATCGAAAAAATGTACATTGCTTTACAAAAAAAACTAAACATTTTTTTTTCATGCTTAGAGCTACTCATACCCTTAATATTATATTATTAAATAAAGAGAGGTATACCAGATACATTGTAAATTTTATTTCTTATATTCCTGACAATGCGATTGCATGAGTATGGAGCTCGATTTTCAGACCACCGTGCGCCGCCGCCGTGATTTCACCCACATTTAAAATTACAAAATATGGGACGTCGCACCCAAGGAGGGAGGTAACACAAAAGTTTTCGTGGCGTAATTTATAGATGGCCCCTATGTGTCACAGTAGCGAAAACATGGCGATGCTCTGCTGGCGGTTATCTACAGTACAAGCTCAGCTTGGCCTTCCACGCGATTCAGCACAGAAGGCCAACGCTAAACGGTTTATCTTTGTCAATAACATTTCAAATTACTAAAATAGTAGTACCCTATAACGATATTATTTTATGCTCATGCTGGCATAGAAGTACTGAATAACATATAATTATTATTCAATGATAAAAATATTTGTTCGTTTTCTAACCCAAGGGTGAAACACGTGACCGTGTTGCTAGCCGAGTCAGAGCGCGAGTGTGCGCGAAGTGCTCAAATGAACGAGCTACTGAAAGCGGAGGTGCGGCGTGCGCGCCAAGCTCTCGAGCGGACACAGCACGCGCACAACGCTGAGTACATGAAAAATGTCACACTTAAGGTATGTATATGCAACCTTTTGCAGATCCGATAGCTCAAAAGGCTGTGTTGCAAGTTTTAAGATCGTATTTGGTAATATGATTCGAGCTAACGAACTCTATAAAAATAACGTCTGTTCACTGTTTAGGCTGTCACGTAAGTATGCAAAAGTATAATATAGTTAGTTTAATTCATTGCTTATCTTGTTTACTGACCACACATACCTAGGTGATCTAAAAAACGTGTTCGGTTTTCAGAACATACATGATAACCTTGATACAGACAACAGCTCTTCCTTTGTCTGTGACATTATATTGCAATTTCATTCCAAACACAAAATAAAATACAGTCTTTACAATTCAAAATGCATAGCAATAATATCTAAGATAGTCCAATAAATGATTTAAGACATATTTTATCATTGTCATTTATTATAGTTGTGACAGAAAGTATATAATTATTTTAAATTTTATATTTTAGTGTAATAAGATTTGTTTTGTTCCATTTTCATAGTTTGTAACCTTGCCGCCGGGTGATGAGCGCAGCAGGCTGGTGCCCGTGTTGCAGAAGATTCTCACTTTGAACCCTGAAGAAACGCAGCGAATTAACGCTGTCGCTAAAGGTATAAATTGTATTATGTATTTTTTTTTAAATAAATGTATATGCTTCCATAATTTTCAAAAAAAGTTAGTAAATACATATTAATAGGTAATAAGTAATACGGTCATTCCATTCTTCAAAAAAGGTGACAAAACGCTCCTTAAGAATTACAGACCGATCTCACTCCTCAGCCACGTGTACAAGCTGTTCTCGAGAGTCATCACGAATCGCCTCGTCCAAAGATTTGACGAATTTCAGCCCCCTGAGCAGGCCGGGTTTCGAAAAGGCTATAGTACCGTAGACCATATCCATACGCTGAGGCAGATTATTCAGAAAACAGAAGAATATAATCAACCTCTGTGCCTAGCCTTTGTGGACTACGAGAAAGCCTTCGACTCCGTCGAGACTTGGGCTGTTCTGGAATCCTTGCAGCGATGCCGAATCGACTGTCGTTACATTGAGGTATTGAGATGTCTGTACGAAACAGCGACAATGACTGTCCAGGTCCAGGACCAGCGGACGGAACCTATCCGATTGCGAAGAGGAGTGCGGCAGGGGGATGTGATATCCCCGAAACTGTTCACCAACGCATTGGAAGATGTTTTCAAGACGCTGGACTGGAAATATCGAGGCATCAATGTCAACGGCGAATACATCTCTCACCTACGTTTTGCTGACGACATAGTCATCATGGCAGAATCGCTGGAAGAGCTCAGCGGAATGGTAAACGGCCTCAATATCGCTTCTCGGCGGGTGGGACTCGGCATGAATCTGGACAAGACGAAAGTCATGTTCAACGAACATATTCTCCCGAGACCGGTGACCGTAGAAGGTGCGACTCTTGAAGTTGTGCAAGACTATGTCTACTTAGGACAGACTGTCCAGTTATAAAACACAACTTAAGAGGCCGACCGAAGAATTCAGCTGGGCTGGGCTGCTTTTGGGAAGCTTCGTCATCTGTTCTCGTTGCCACTACCACAATGTCTGAAGACCAAGGTCTTCAACCAATGCTTCCTACCTACAATGACGTACGGTGCCGAAATATGGACTCTCACGGCAGGACTGACCACAAATTTAAAGTCGCTCAGCGTGCTATGGAGCGGGCTATGCTCGGTATTTCTTCGATGGATAAAATCAGAAACACTGAGATCCGTCAAAGAACCAAAGTTGTCGACATAGCCGAAGCAATCAGCAAACTGAAGTGGCAATGAGCCGGTCACATTTGCCGTAGAACCTATAATCGATGGGGTAGACGAGTTCTCGAGTGGAGGCCACGTACCGGGAAGCGAAGTGTTGGACACCCCCCGGCCAGGTGGACAGATGACCTGAAGCAACATACCGGGGGCAGTTGGATGCGAAAGGCGGAGGACCGTGTGTGGTGGCGAGCCTTGGGAGAGGCCTATATTCTGCAGTGGAGAGACACGGGCTGATGATAATGATGATGATGAAGTAATACGCCAATTATTTAGAAAATAAGTTTTGTTTGATGGAGCTTGTAACTGCTCAAACATGGAAGAAAAAGGTTTTATGACATTATTATTTATAAATTACTTTTTTTACCCCCCAAGCTATTAAGTAAAAGTAAACTGATCCAATGATTGGGTTAATTAAGTTTGAAACATATTTAGGGGCAGCCATATATTACTGTATAAAGGTACATAATATAAATTTCTTTAAATTTATGCTATATTGTGTTGTTAATATTGTACAGTATAAGAGAAAAGCCGGAACGTGGCAGCATACATTTTGAAATAAAAACTGTTTATATTTACTCCCTACGAGGCGGCGCGCGCAACGACGTTCATATCTCTATACCTTATATATATTTTTATTTTTTTCAGGTATGGATCCCAATCATAATCGTAGTTGGGGCAGTTATCTACCTTGGACAGGACCGAAGTAGAAAACGAGTAATATTTAAATAGATATCCTTAAATGTATATTGAAAAAATCTGTGATTTACGCAACCCGATGTTATAATAGCTATTGACTTTTGAAAAATTATTAATGACAGCAAATATGAACGTAATATATTTTATGTCTATGATTCTACAAATGAGTTCAAGAAGCGCCAATATCGAAACTAATAATTTTCAAATTGAATTTTTATAAATTATTTTTTTTGTAATTTCATTAACAAAAATGAATTAAGATATTGTGATCTAAGGAAATCAGTATAAAGCATATTTTGTATTTAGCTTCTCTGTCTTTTTGTTTCTATGGGTCAAAAATGCAAAAAAATAATTCAACCTCCACCTATCTATGAAATGAATAGGTGAATGTAGACACGCTAACAGCCATGGTATGTGTATATAAAAAAAAATTTAAAAAACACGCTTTTATCAGTTACACATTAAAGAGTTCATAAATTATAGTTTTTAAAATACGCGCTTAAGTCAGTAATGGATTAAAAAGTACAAAATCATATTATCTAACTTAAAATATTTGTTACCGTATATGCTTTTGACTGCCTTTGACAATATATAATCTTCTTTACACATTAAATGACTAAATTAAAAAGCGTGGGACGCTGTTTCGATGTTAAGTAGAAACACATGGTTCTCAAAAGACCAAAAAGTGTCCTACATTTTTTAATTTCGTCATTCTAAATGCAATTCGTTGCATCTGTTACATTCGTTGCGTTGATTAAATATCCTCATGGGCAGAATGCATTTATGGCGGAAACATTATATAAATTAAATAATATTATTTTGTTATTTTTAATCCGTTACTGACATAATTTTCGTAAGTGTTTTTAGTTATTAGAATTTATGAATTTTTTAGTGTGCAACTAATAAAAGCTTGTTTAGTAGTTTTTCTTTTTTAAACTATATAAATTTATTATTTACTTTTTAGTCTTAAAATAAATTTAATATAATATTGTTGCTGCAGATAAATACAAACTGTAACAAGGGTTACTAATAGCCATTGAAAAGTTTATGCACTTTCTGGCTTAAAAATTGGTCCCTTTTTTGTTCGCATTGTATCGCGTGACTCTGTCTAGGCATATAAATAATCAAAGATTGCTACTTATCATTATAATGTATTTATCAAAGATTTTAATTAATTTATAGGACCTATTCAAAAAAATACTTTACCGTATTGTTTTGAATTTTTTTCGTAATTTTAACTGTAAGAACTAAACAGGCTCGCTCCCCGCCCCTAACCAAAAGCCGCATAAGACGTCTGTACAAAACTAAGCGATTCAGTGCGCGACGCCGCGCCCCGGTGCAGGTTGTGCGCGTGACGAACTCATCAAACTTACCATATGATTATGTCCATTTATTTAGTTATATTTCTTTCGCTTTCAAAAAGCGGGAACCGTAATGTTTGTTCGGTTAACCTGGCATTCGATTATGCTGGCTCTAGTGAAGAAGCGGGCTAAACGCCAGATTAGTAACTTGTAATAAATGGAATCATAATGGATAATAAACTTTATACTTAAGCTGTGTGATTATTTTTTAGATATATATTAAAAACTATTGAATACAGGGTATCACATTCCAATATTCAATAGATCCACTATTAATATATGAAGTGGTGAATTGTTACAAAATTGATTCGTTTCACAGAAAATCGTTTAACACAGAGCTTAGAATAGGACCCTAACTAAAAAGTGACTATCAATCAATGCAAAGTTTTTTATTTGTTTACTACTACAACTATTTGAATTCACATATTTGTAATTTTATAGAGATATCAAAATTTCTAGAGAGTATAGTAGCAGTGTATTCGATCTCATCGAAGTATTAGCCAAATACTTAAAATTAGGGTCGACCGCCTGCCAGGTATATGTGATTCGGACGACGAAATTTTAAAATCATATAGATCACAAACAAAAGACAAAATATATCAGGGTAAGGAGAGGATGGTTGCCTCAATTTTTAAAAATCTATTTCAAATTGGTATTTAAAGTTGCAGTTAATATATTGATTGATTTAATAGTTTAGACAAGACATCTGTACTTTTTGGAAATAATTAATGTAATATTATATCATTATGTAATTTTATAATTCATTAAAAAATCATATATAGGGCTATTTAAGCACCCTGGATTGAGTTAGACGCCACAGTACGGGTAGTTTTTATGTTCTAAATTCCAGTGGAAATGATATTAACTGCAATTTATTAATGATGCAATTTATAAATGAGAGACTTTTGAATTTTTTTTTACTTTTAAAATAAAATATTACAATTTTTTTTTAATAAAATCTTCATTTCCTATTACATTTATTCTTGCGACCAGACCTGTTGCAGTAATCACCGTACATCATAACTAAACTCTTCACGCAGCCATTGTTTACTGAATATGCACTGTATCCAATCGGCAGTAGACCTGGTCTTGTTGTAGGTTTCATGTGCTATCACGATGAAGTTACACTTGAGCTTGAAAAGGATTGCAATCAAATCCTTCTAACATGTTCCCTGGCTTGTCATTTTTTTAGCTTTTTGCTTCATTCTCTTAAATTTCTTCTATAACTTTCTAACTGCCTCTGCCTTTTTCTTTTCCGCTATCATTTCTGCTGAATTTAGGATTTTCGCATATTGTCGAGGCCGCTTTGCAACTGTTTTAATAATTATAGGAACTGGAAACAGCTCCTGCAAACACTTCGAAAGCTTGTTGATTTACTTGGAAAGTAGTTGAATTTTGAGCGGCTGCTTCTGGTGTCATGCAAAGCATTTGGCTGTATTTCATTGCTAGTCGATGGCAAAGGATTCTGTATAAATAAATTTTGAACATTTTCGTTTGAATTTTTTGCGTACATGAGAACAATTCCCGTACGATCTAAGTTTATATTAGCTTCAGCAACGTCAGATACAGTATACAAACATTTTGAAATTGTATTTGAGTTGAAAGTGTACAAACTAGTGGCTTCGTATCCTGCGGTAGCATGGAATTGGAAATAGCTTGGCCCCAAGTTGCTTCGATTAGTTTTCCTGTTGGTTATCGAGTGACTTTCTGAATAATTAAGTATCCAATGACTTGGCAAGCCCAATAATACAATGTTATGATTTGATGTTTCTTCTTACATATCTATATTGCTACAATGAGTAGAGTGCCCATCAAGAAGTAACAATAGGTATCTACAGTCCCTTCCGGTTTTCGCGGGATAAGTGTCCCTGTAGCCATTTCAGAAATTGTGCATAAGTTATACAAAATACACACCAGACCCATTTGGAAGTCTTTCTGCAAGCTCGGGTTTTCGTTGACACCTTTCATGGTAACACCGGAGGAAGAAATCTACCTTCTGCATTATAAGCAGCTATAACTGATATAGTTTCTCCTTTTTTCGCCAGAAATCTCCTGTTGAACGAATTTGCTATATTTTTTCGCAACTTTAGTAGTTTATTATTAATTTGCACCCCTATCTCGTCTAGATTAATAAAATTGTCTGACATTCCGAACAAGTCGAGTTTAATTAAAATCTATTTGTAATAGGTTAAAAAAGAATTCAATCTCTTCTCGACTGAAACCTAATGCGCTGACGCGTGGCAAACTGGTTTATTTAGAAAACAATATAATAGATCAAGTGCACTGACTTCTAATGCTCTGTACAGGACAACAGCTACTGAAAAACCTTGTGACAATTGACACACTCGCATCACCAATGGAATATTTTGAACGTTCCGTCTTGTACCTAAACTATATAATTTAATGTCTTTGGTAAAAAAAACCATCGCGTGGTTCGAATTATTCAATTGTGGGACATCAGGTACGCTGGGGCAATAACCTCTTCTTACCCCGATTTATTTTAACCGTAAGTTTTATATTTATACTAAAATCGATAAACTTTTATTTCGCTTCCAGCACGATCAGACTTAAGCAGGTCCTCATACTTGTTAATAAAATGTTTAATTACATTTTCATACCTCTCTGAGCTGTTTAATTAATTTAATCTGAGTTGTCACATTTCACGTTTTGTTAGCACTACTTAATGATTTCCTACTATAGTAATAATTACTTTCATATTACATAGGTACGTTATTGAAACCAGTATTTAATTATGGTAATGTATTAATTTTAATTCAAACTATATGTATTTAAATTTTTGTTGTATCGATACTTATCCGTCTTATAAAATGATTAATCGAAAAATAAATGTTTTTTTTAAAACCTAAATCCTGTTTCAGTGATCCTGTTATTATCTTTCAGCCACCTTTAAATTATACTCTCGTCACCATGGAAATAAATATATTATTCCCTAGAAGAGAAATAGGTACAAAATTTCACATCGAAAATTACGCAGAAAGACGCCTTTGGAGTCGATCTGTTTCATTTTAGTGCTACATCATGCCCACTGCATCAGGAGTCAAATATAGTTTACGAGTCAGTAATCCCCAATATATTTTGGACACGATAGTTGATCTTTCGTTTGTTGGAGTGGTCGGAATAAATTATTTAGTTTCTTCAGTAACGTAATAAATAGATCAGTGGCAAATGATTTGAAAATACATTATGCCTTTTAAAATCATCTGCATTATCCAATGTCAATTTTATAACAATGGTAACATGATAACATCATTTAAATCACCGATTT